>CAUYLG010055463.1:0-41650 GCA_963573385.1 Cacajao melanocephalus
GCATTCTAGCCTGGGCAGTAGAACAAGAATCCTGTTCTCTCTCCCTCTTTTTCTTCCTCTTTCTTTCTCTCGTATATTCTTTTTCTTTCTTTCTTTCACTCTCACTTTCTTTCCTCTCTTTTCCTTTCTTTCAAAAAAAAAAAAAAAAAAAGATTAGCAAAATAGCATTGTTTATAGTATTACTATAATGTATGCTTAAAATTTGCCACAACAGGAGACTTTAAGTGTTCTTACTACAATAAAAAGGTTATCTATGTGAATAGATGTGCTCAACTTGACTATATTTCATTTCACAATGTATACGTGTATCAAATCATTACATTGTACACATTAAATATATAGTTATACAATTTTTATTTATCCAAAAAAAATCTATGTCACACAAACACAGTCATATAGTAAGTCCTCACTTAATGCTCAAAATAGGTTCATGAAAACTGCATTTTTAAATGAAACAACATTGCTATATGCCATTCACATATCTTTTGTTTGTATCAATTAAACTACGGTAAAATTTGTTTTCTTAAGTGATACGCTGCTTCACTTACAGTTACAGCTTCCAAGAACCTATCAATGTTAAGAACTGACTATACACATACACAAATTATATAGGTCTGTGTATGTGTATCATCTTACACATTTATATATATAGATATATCTCAATGACACAGTCCCAGCAGGCTCCCTATTAAAAAAGACAAAATTATAAGATAATAGTTATTTAAAAATAAGATAACAGATGGCTTAATATATGCTTAGCAATCTTCTAAGCTCATTAATGACACAGAGCATTTAAAAAATCTAGAAGGTGAGTAGATACTTTCAACCAGCCATGTCCAACCAACCATTATGCTTATTTCATTTAGCATAATGTCCTCCAGGTCTGTCTGTGTTGTAAATAGCTAGATTTCCTTCTCTCTTACGGCTCAATAGTATTGCTCTCTGTGTCTACGTGTATATTTTGTCTATTGTAAACAATACTACAAGGAACATGGGGTCTGAAGATACTTCTTTAAGGTACTAATATTTTATTTCCTTTGAAAAGGACATTTTTGCTTATCTGTGGTGACGAATGTCATGAAAACTGTGCATGAATCCCTCCTTTTTTTGTTAGCTTATCAGCTATCATGAGTGTCAGTGTATTTTATGCATGGCCAAGACAATATTTCTTCTTCCAATGTGGCCTGGGGAAGCCAAAAGGTTGGACAATAGTTCTTTAAGCTACAATTTGGTAATATGCACATAGAGAATTTGAATTACATATCTCAGTTTATACTAAAACAATAACATTTCAAAGTAAAATAACATTACATTTTTTCATATTTAGAAAATGCTTATTGTTCTAATAAAATTGCTGAGTAAGCATTTTTGTAGAATCACATTTGTAACCTCTACAGGATTAAAAATTATTAAGCGGAAAGATGCAACATAGGTCGCTGGTGTTCCTGGGATTTCTGAACCCAAATCCCAATATGTCCACTACCCACCTTACACATTTTAGACATGATGCAGAAAGGATATCTGAAAAAGATACGTTAACATAGAGCTCTTTAAAAATACAAATATTCCTATGTCTGCAAAAACAATGGAATAGCTGTCAGATCATACAGTCCTTTGTAAGTGAGAAAGTGGATATTGGCTTCCACTGTAACCTTGAAGGGAGATCACTAGAAGGGAGATCACTAAAGAAAATTCTTAAAGATTTAAGAGCATGAGACAGAAGATGTCCCTATCTGTGAATATGAAAAAAAAAAAAGTACAACCTTTTCAGAAATTATTTTCATTGGAGCAGAGCTTCCCAAAATACATTTTAAGGCCTGGCTTCCTTCTTGACCTTTGGTCCCCTTGCCTGTGTCATCTCCTTCATTCACTCTCACATACTTGGGGGTCTGGCTACTTCTCATGCGTCTTCACATTGTAGGGCTCTTTTCTTTGTTCCAGACAGGTGACCAGGTCTGGTTAGAGACAGCAACACCTGTTTTATTAAAAAATAAATAAATAAACTTGACTGTTGCTGGACATTCTCCAATTATCAACCTAGTACTATGCTAAGCAGAAAAGAGAAACTATGGAAGATTTTAGAAAATCAATCTAAAAATTGTTTTCTGACAGAATCTTAGAATATTTAAGTATTTTAAATCTGTGAGTTCTAAACTCCACTACCCAGTCCTATTGAGTCAAAAATAAGTGGTACAAGGCCAGCTGCGGTGGCTCACACTTGATATCCCAACACTCTGAGAGGCTGAGGTGGGCAGATTGCTTGAGCTCAGGAGTTCAGGACTAGCCTGGGCAACAGAGCGAAACCCTCTACTAAAATACAAAAAATTAGCTGGGCATGGTGCTGCATGCCTATAGTCCCAGCTACTCAGGAGGCTGAGACAGAAGTGCTTGAACCTGGAAGGCAGAGGCTGCAGTGAGCCCAGAGTGTGCCACTGCACTCCCGCTAGAGTGAGACTCTGTCTCCAAAAAGAAAAAAAATAATAGTAAGTGACACAAAATGGATGTTAAGATGTGGGAAACCGTATTTTTACATCATTGAATTTCTAAAATTACCACTAAAGTAAAGGACATAAATTAACTCAAGAAAAGAGAAGGTTTATGTAAAGATGAAACATCTTAAAGATTTTCTTTTTGGACAAGTGCAGTGGCTCACGCCTGTAATCTCAGCACTTTGGGACATCAAGGCAGGTGGATCACCTTAGGTCAGGAGTTCGAGACCAGCCTGGCCAACATGGTGAAACCCCATCTCTACTAAAATACAAAAAATTAGCCAGGCATGGCAGTGGGTGCCTGTAATCACAGCAATTCAGGGGGCTGAGGCAGGACAATCACTTGAACCAGGAGGCAGAGGTTACAGTGAGCCAAGATTGTGTCATTGCACTCTAGCCTGGGCAACAAGAGTGAAACTCCATCTTAATTAAAAACAAACAAACAACAAAAAAAGCAAAAGAAAAATATTTTCTTTTTTTACACCAGCAAACTCCCATTCTTCTTGAAGAAAGAACTGAAATTAATTCATGCAAAGTGGAAGCTCTCAAGAGATGGTCTACAAAGAAAGGAAATAAAATTCTGAGGGAGGGTTAGGAATTATGTACTAAAGTTACTCTCACCCAGGGAGACCAGGTTTCTGTAGTTCTCCAACATCACATCTCTATATAAATTCTGCTGGGCAGGGTCCAGGCATTTCCACTCCTCTGGAGAGAATTCTATGGCCACATCCCTGAATGTTAAGAGTTCCTGAAAACACATATATCAAGTGACAGAGTTCTTAATTTGACTACAGATGAAATGAGTTAAAATAACTAGCTCTGACTTATGTGGCTGACTGGGATTATCTGATAAAATAACTTGTAACACACTAATATTCTCTAAAGTATTCTATAACTCTGAGGGAAAAGGGTGCCATGCAAGCAATTTCTGCTACTGCAATGGAAATACAGGCTATACTGACCTGCCCCTATCAAAACCAAACAGAGCAGGCCCTGTGACCTCCTGGAACAATGGGTAAACTCACCTCTCGTTAAAGTATTTGGAAGCCCTCATGCTTGACCCTGGCCTCACCATAGAATGATGTGAGGAATTTAATTTAAAACACAGGTATGTTTCCACCCAGGACAATAGACAGGATCTGCAGGGAGAGAACAGGTGATGGTCTCTCTTCAAACTGTCCATGTGATCCTATTGAAAGACTGGGCTGACAGGCACTTAACTAAGCATTGCTTCTCAAGCTTCAATGTGCATATAAATTAGTGGTATTCTAGGCCTCACTGTAACAAAATTCTGCAGGTTTGAAAAGCGTCCGTGAATTAGATTCTTATAACAAGTCTCCTGTTAATGCTGATGTTCCTCGTCCTAGACTCCTAGTGGTACATTATAGTACCACTCAGATAGAGAAAGCAGGCACGTGCAGAATCCCTTAGCCCAACAACCTTATGACAACATGAATACTCTTCATCCAAAGAAAAGACCACTAATCATCATCCTGAAACATAGCATTCCCTGCAGGCCCTTTTACATAGTTTACATAGGCTGCAGATGATGGCAATGTCTGATTAAGTCCGCAGATGAAAAACACATGCACAAGCATTAACGCAATGTTTACAGAGCATGTAATATGTGCTCAGGAGTATGTCACAGAGCACTACGCTGGGAAGCTCACATTATGTGTGTTAATTCTCATAACATGCTGGGAGGTGGGGTACTAAGTGTCCCGTACTTCCCAGGATTTAAATGCAGGGCCCGACACTTGTATTTCTTTTTTCCTATCAATGATTTTAAATATAAAATATAAAGAATAATACATCATTATAGACAGATGGGAGAGATACAGAAAGGGTTAATTGCAATTCAGATGACTTTTAAATTTTGATGTTTGTATTTACTTTGAAACTCATGAAGAAACCATTGAAACTGCAGGAATGAAGACCAGGTTGCTGGATGGGATGTCTGTAGAAACACTGGTTTTAATTTTTTTTTTTTTTTTTTTTTTGAGATGGAGCTTCACACTTATTGCCCAGGCTGGAGTGCAACGGTATGATCTCAGCTAACTGCAAATTCTGCCTCCTGGGTCCAAGCGACTCTCCAGCTTCAACCTCCCGAGTAGCTGGGATTACAGCCACTCACCACCACGCCCAGCTAAGTTTTTGTATTTTTTTTTGTTTTTAGTAGAGACGTGGGTGGGGCGGTGGGAAGGGAGGTTTCATCATGTTGTGCAGGCTGGTCTTGAACTCCTGACCTCAAGTGATCCACCTGCCTCGGCCTCCCAAAGTGCTAGGATTACAGGCATGAGCCACCATGCTTGGCCTAATTTTTTAAAAAAAGAATTTAAGGCCCCAAATTATATAGTTTTTCCCCTTTTATCTGTTTTTGGGTTTCAGGAAATTGTGAGCACCAGCTCTGGAGAAGCAGTAGGAGTAGTCACTCCACATTCTGAACTCCTCCAGGCAGTTCTGTGAGAAATTTCAGTGTGGGGTCAGACCTGGAGAAAGTTTAGCAGCAGAGGGTGGATCTGGGCAGGGTTGGGACAGATCTCTATGCTGCTAAGAATTTTCAGTTTTGCCTTTTCTAAGCCTGGCCAAGAGAAATTTGATTTTCAAGAGTCTGTGTAATTTTAATCTATTTTAGCCACTTCCCTGCCTATTTTATAACATACAATAAGAAGGAATTTAACCAAAACCCTTAAGTTTTCCTAGAACAATTCTATTAGAAGCTAAATATTTATTCTTAGCAAGGTAAAAACAATACAAATAATAACAACTTCTCTTCTGTCCATGAATAGCCCTTCAGGTGGTGGCATCAAAACTCAAAAGAATGAAAGGGATGTGACCCAAATGAAGCTTAAGTCTCCTGTACACCTGTACACCTTCCATCTTTGTACTGAACACTGGATGCTGATTTCAACCACTTGTTCATGTGCTCTAGATTGCAAATTCCTTCAGAGTAGGGACCACGACTGCTTTCATCTCTTTTTCTAATGACCATATGAAATAGAAGCAATTAGCTTATTGATCAGTTTGAGTACTGGGTACTCAGTTTGTACCATCTGGGTACAAACCAAGGAAATTATTTCTGTGAGGGGAGGAACAAACTCTGGCTGAGTCATTTCTATTCCTCTAAAATGGGAGCGGAATTAAACCTTGTTGTCAGACTGACCCCAATCAGCACAGGTCACTCTCAGATGTCTCCAAAACTCACAGGTGCTGGTGAGAGTGTCCTCAGTGACTATGGGCTGATACCCCCATAACGATCCAGGCAGGAGACACTCAGGCTTTGTGGGGTGCAAATATTATAGAAAATGGAACCGCACTGGTGGAGCAACAGATCCTGGATGTAGATGTAATATCCCCTGTCCCTAACCAGCTAACTCTGAGGTAAGGGAAAGAACAAAAATACTCTACTCCAGTAAGAGTTTACAGGGAGGCATAGCTGTCATTATCATTCTGGATATGTTGTAGCTCTGACCTCCCACTGCTAAGGTGCTTGTTTAACTTACAGATTCTGCCACAGGATTCTGTTGACACCAGAAGCCTCTCAAAGAGCTGTGGCAGGTCACTGGACAAGATCTGGAAAACTCAAAGGGCTCCACTCTGAAAGTGAAGCTTAAGATGTCTATGTTGACCTCTCATGATGCAGAAAATTTCTTCTGTGAGTTTTCTGTATGTCTTCAACCCAAAGTCTAGCCCTGTCTTGTGAATCCTAGACAGAGGCCAGCTTTTATGTGCAGATTTTAGGTGGGATCAATGTGTCTCTGCATTCTTCAGGGTTACAGCAAGCAGAGTAAAACCAGAGGAAAGATTCTGTCATGGAGGCTCCTTTAACACCTTTTCTTCCCTAAAATCTCAGGACATAAATTCAGAATTTGGAACTGCACATTTAGGTCTTGAAGGGCTGGTGAACTATGAACATTTGTGGGCCTTTGGACAAGGGGAAGTGGGAGGGAGTTGAAGTTTTCAGATTTAATTAATGCACATGTGTGACCCTGGTTGGCTTTATGGGCCCCATGATCTGAATCAGTGTCAGATGTGACGATGTCAGAAGCACTAAAGGAGGTGGAATACCTGATTGCTGTTCTGAAAAGTTATTTTTGTAAAAATCTAGTGTACCTGCTCTAGAAGGGACTGTAGACTCCAAATAGAAAGAGTGACCATTCTGTTGGCAGATTTGGGGAGCACTTAGCTGCACAATTGTGGGTTGTGACTGGAATCCTGAGAAAGAAAATTCCCTCTAAAGTGAAGATTGGTGGGCACCTTGTGTATAACATGTAGTAATGCTGGAGAGTGTGTGGAAAATGTAACTTTTAAATGTTTTATTAGCCAGCTCAAAAGTAATAAAAAGAGGCCGGGCGTGGTGGCTCATGCCTGTAATCCCAGCACTCTGAGAGGCCAGAGGTCAGGAGTTCGAGTCCAGCCTCACCAACATGAGGAAATCCTGTCTCTAATAAAAATACAAAAATTAGCCAGGTGTGGTGGTGGGCGCCTTGCCTAGTGCCCAAATGCTTAATATGCTGACCTGGATTTGTACATTCTTGGCAGCCAGAGAGCCAGGTTTGCATTTACGTCAACACAACTGAGTGAGAGGTACTAGTAGTAGCCAGGACAAGTGTCTTGGTGGCAAGTATCTCATGTTTGCCTTAGTTCCTCCTGTCAGTCTTGGTAAAGAGCCCTGGAGTCTGGAGCTGCTGGGACCTTCTTGGTCCCAGGTTCTGCTTTTCCTTCTTATTTGGCCTAAAAGCTGTGGGACTGTACCCTATCCTAGCACTTTCCTGGGCATCCTCTGGTTCTTTCTATGTGTCCTAAGACCTGGAAGTTGATTGAGTTAGCACTGGCTCCAATCTGATCAATTCAGTGTGATCACATTTGATCTAATTATCTTTCCAATATTCAAAGTATAAAGGAATATTCTATTTGGAGTTTACTTTTCTGCATTTTATTTTATCATATATACCTAATACAATCAACTATATTTTAATATTTGTCATTTCCTACTATTTGAAAAATTGTGACGTATATACATACAATTGTAGTACTATAATGAATTTCTTCATGTGCAAAACATAAATACACCTGTTAACATATAATCTGTTTAATTTTGCATTTTGAATCTGGGCAGGATTTTGACTACCTGTAGGTGGAAACTGGGCTGGGAAAAAAAGGCAATGAGTCTCCTTCCTTCCAGTCCCTGTGCCTCCTGATTTTGTTATATCCTGTTGTTTGATGCTATGGCAGGACCTTGCAAAAGTCTCCCCTTATGTATGTCTAGGTCCCCAGTGCAATCAAAATGTAAAACATTCCATATGAAGGCTCTGATGAATGGCAGGCAAGAGAAATCAATCTCTTTAGCCAGTAAGAGTGACCCATGCTTATAAAACTGGGGCTTATGGCCAGGCGTGTTGGCTCACACCTGTAATCCCAGCACTTTGAGAGGCTGAGGCAGGTGAATCATGAGGTCTGGAGTTCAAGACCAGCCTGACCAAAATGGTGAAACCTCATCTCTACTAAAAATACAACAATTAGCTGGGCATGGTGGTGCACGCCTGTAATCCCAGCTACTCAGGAGGCTGAGGTAGGAGAATTGCTTGAATCCAGGAGGCAGAGGTTGCAGTAAGCCGAGATCACACCACTGCACTCCAGCCTGGGTGACAAAGCGAGACTCCATCTCAAAAAAGAAAAAAAAAAAAAGAGGGGCTTACAAAAGACAAGTCCAGCATCACACCCTACACTCTGAATCTGGATGTGTGAGAGAAAACCTTTCATTTGAGCTTCAACATGGAATGGGGAACTGGAGACCAAAATTCTCACTGGCCCTCCTTCCAAGGCCTCACTGGCCAGCCCCCTTTCCAACATAGCTCCTTTACAGAAAGAGGCTCAGATGAGGAGGAGAAATGATTTGAAGAAAAAGGCGAGATGCTCTCTTTCCATTCCAGTGAAAACTGCACTGAAAGGCTAGGTAAGAGCAGAGCTGTTCTTACGAAGGTTGCAAAGAGGGGTGGAATCAAGGATACTAAGCTGTATGTCTTTGGTAGGGGTTTATTTTGTAATTTAGGATAGGAAATGGATTATAGCCTTCAGCTGGCTTTGAAAAATGTGGCAATGATCTCCTGGAATCGTATTCTTCCCATTCACTTTTCATGCTGTCTGAACAGCGTCAGTTGAGAACATGACCCATAGACTACGGGACTCTGGGTCTAGAGAGAGGCAAGTCTCCTAAACTCCCTTTTCCACTAGGACCAGACCTTAATCCAAATGGGAAAAAGAATTCCAAGAAAACTAAGCTCAAAACTAGAAAGAGCAATGCCAGATCAAGTAAGATTTGACTTTCCAAGATGAGAAGGGACAGGATATAGACTAACAGCAGTCTTCCCTGGGAAAGAAACTGACAACTTTTTTGTATGCAGCACTTTACAGATCCTGGGCTCTGGAGAACAGAGGAGAGCTGAGATTTTGTGGAAACTTTATCTCTACTGTATCCAAAATGGACCAGGGCTTCAAACGTGTTCAGCTGGAAGCACTAACACACACTCTCATTTTATCAACAGAATCAGAGTTCAGCTCAAATGAGCAGAAGAAATAAAGACAAAATAATAATTTCAAGGACACTTGACAAAATAGAGCAGGTGGGATCTTGCTTTTTTATCCTAACTAGCAGACAAGCAGGGCTTGGGCAAGAAGGGGTCTTCCTTGTGGTTGAAAGAATTTTAGAGATCCTGGCATTCAGAGAGCATTTGGGGACCCAGGAGGGAACTCAGTGTCACTTTATTAGGCAGGCTGAGGGAGTTGACAAGGAGTAGAGACAAGTGGGGCTTACCTGAAGGTACATGGGAAGGTTCTAGAATGAGCTTTTGTGTGAAACGTTCTGGTGAATCTTTCATTCGTGTCCTTTCTCCACAGGAAGGAGTCTAGGATTTGAGCACAGCTTGACTTTGAAAAAGAAAGCAAAAACCTCTGAGGATGGACACAGTAGCAAATTGAGAAGACCAGTGATGCCCACCATAAGAGACCCCCTGTGGGGGGCACATGGCAACATATTCAAGCTTACGTTCATGGCATTTGAGGTCTGGCATGGAAAAATACTGAGGCACTGTATGTTATTTGTGCATGGGAATGAAACTCCTTGACCCTGAAAACAGGACAGGGTGTGGAGTGTGTGGTGTGATAAGGAACACTGAAAACAGCCTCCTGAGAATGCAGTTTGAGTGTGTACAAGGAGGTCACAGGTGCCTCAGTAACTCACCTCAAATGGCCATCTAGTGGATGTTTGTAGTTAATAGAAGCCCTTTCAATAAATAACTTGGTGGACAGATGCTGGGGCAGACTCTCTCAGAAGAGCTACCCCCAGCCCTGCTCAGCTGGGATTATCTGAGTATTGCATTCTCTGCATTCACTGCAAGCTATAAGCTGTTCACCCCTGAGGGGTGGCACTGGACACAGCAAGCAGCCCAGATCTTGGTTAACAAGAGACCAACCACCACCACTTCAAGAGACTGGTGAATCTGCATGCTATTTCTGAGGGCATTATCAAGACCCTGTCCAGGTGTGGATAGAGGTACATTCTCCCCTGATGTGGAAATAGCTTTCTTCCCATATTCAGGGGCTTCTGTGTACTGTGCTGGAGGGATTCTACACCATGACTACTCAGCTAGCCTGTGTCTTCCCCGATGATGAATGGCTCATCCCAGCCACACTGGCTGGTCCCAGGGAGACATCCCTGTCTGGAGAAACTAAGAGTTCCTAGGAGGGAGATGTATCCTCCTCTAGCCAGGAGATAGCTTTGTCAGTATGTGAATTAGGTGAGGCTTGAGCTGGGGGCACCCAGACCTATTCAGCAGAGGATGCAGTTCTGGAAACAAGAACAGAGCTGCTACATCTCAGGTTCTTCCAAATGACCACCAGTGAAAATTTTAGACACACTTCGTTAATAAATTTAAAAATTGTCCAGGTGCAGTGGCTCATGCCTGCAATCTTAGCACTTTGGGAGGCCAAGTAGGAAGATTGCGTGAACTCAGAATTTGGAGACCAGGCTGAGCAATATAAGGAGACCCTGTCTCTACAAAAAACAATTGATTAGTGGAGCATGATGATGGGTGCCTATAGTTTCAGCTACACAGGAGGCTGAGGCGGGAGGAGCAATTATGTACAGAAAGCTGAGGCTTCAGTGAGTCATGATCACACCACTACACTGCAGCCTTGGCGGCAGAGTGAAACCCTGTCTCAAAACAAAAACAAAGACAAAAACACATGACAGAACTTTGAGCTGTCCTGGAAAAGAAACTTGAACAATACACTCAGAATTGTGAACTCTGGGTTTCCTTGAGGGCTAAGATTACTGCATATTTTGTGTTAGACATTAGATTCATTTTGGATCTCTTATGAGAATCATGCATTTCACTATAATCAGAAAACTATGAGGGTGTAATCAATCACTCATACATTTGTATATTAAAAAGCATAGCAAAATAGATATATAATTATATCTACCTCTTTTAATTCAGAAAGGGCATAGCTCTTTACCAGCCTAAGTCCGTGGAGTACTGATATCCACAAACCTTTAACAGAATTCTCTGTGAACTAATGTTTATAATTTTATATTTATATTTGATGAAATCATGATATTATAAAATCACCATGCAATTGTTTATTTTTTATTTTCTTTATATACAATCTAAGACAAAGTATATTAAATGCTTACTGATCATATTTTTCTTCACTTGGCTCATATTATATGCCTGATTTTATTTATTTATTTATTTAGATACAAAGTTTTGCTCTGTTTCCCAAGCTGGAGTGCAGTAGCATGATCTTGGCGTACTGCAACCTCTACCTCTTGGGTTCATGTGATTCTCTTGACCTGCCTCTGCCTCCCAAACTGTTTCTTATAGCTATTGTAAATGGGGTTGAGTTCTTGATTTGGCTATAAACTTCAGGGTTATTGGTGTATCGAAATATTTTTTACATATTGATTTTGTATCCTGAAACTCTCATAATATCATTTATCAGTTCCAGCGACTCTTTGGGATTTTTAGGGTTTTCTAGTTATAAACTTAGATTATCTATGGGGAGAGATAGTTTCACTTCTTTATTTCCTATTTGGATTCCTTTTATTTCTTGCTCTTGCCCGATTGCTTTGGCTTCCTATTATAAACTTTTTTTTGTCATCAAAAGTGAATGAAAATCCTATTAATTTCCTATATCCCTTAACTATTTTATACGCCAAAGAGAAATCTTTGCTATTCTTATTTTATATAAAAATATTTTGCTAGAAATAACAAAAATATATTTAAAGACAATATCTATATTAGATTTAAAATCTCCTACAATAAGATAAAGTGAAATCTATAAAATGGAAGAGAGTTTAAAATTAGACAAATAGGGCTGGGCATGGTGGCTCATGCCTGTAATACCAGCACTTTGGGAGGCTGAGATGGTTGGATCACCTGAGGTCAGGAGTTCGAGACCAGACTGGCCAACATGGTGAAACCCTGTCTCTACTAAAAATACAAAATTAGCCAGGCATGATGGCACATGCCTGTTATCACAGCTACTTGGGAGGCTGAAGCAGAAGAATCACTTGAACCTGAGAGGAAGAGGTTGTAGTGAGCTGAGGTCATACCACTTCACTCCAGTGTGGGTGACAGAGCGAGACTCTATCAAAAAAATGAAACAAAGGGGATGGGCATGGTGGTTCACACCTGTAATCCCAGCACTTTGGGAGGCCGAGGAGGGCAGATCATGAGGTCGAGAGATCGAGACCATCCTGGCCATCATGGTAAAACCCTGTCTCTACTAAAAATACAAAAAAAATTAGCTAGGCATGGTGGCATGAACCTGTAGTCCCAGCTACTTGTGAGGCTGAGGCAGGAGAATTGCTTGAACCCGGGAGGCAGAGGTTGCAGTGAGCCAAGGTTGCGCCACTGCACTCCAGCCTGGCACCTGGTGATGGAGTGAGAATCTGTCTCAAAAAAAAAAAAAAATACAAAAATTAGCTGGGCATGGTGGCAGGCACCTGTATTCCCAGCTACTTGGGAGGCCAAGGCAGGAGAACTGCTTGAACCCGGGAGGTAGAGGTTGTAGTGAGCTGAGACTGTGTCATTGCAATCTAGCCTGGGCTACAGAGTGAGACTGCCTCAAAAAAAAAAAAAAAAGAAATATAGGAAGGAAGGGAGGGAGGGAGGGATGAAGGGAGGAAGGAGGGAAGGAAGGAAGGAAGGAAGGAAGGAAGGAAGGAAGGAAGGAAGGAAGGAAGGACATACCTAGGAATACATAAAATCAAGGAGGTGAAAAATCTCTATAAGAAAAACTACAAAACACTGCTAAAAGAAATGGTAGATGACACAAACAAATAAATATTTTATTCTCATGGACTGGAAGAATCAATATAATTAAAATGCTCACGCTAGTCAAAGCGATCTACAGATTCAATGCTATTTCTATCAAACTGCCTATGATTTTTTAACAGAATTACATAAAAACTATTCTTAAATTTCTATGGACCCCCCAAAGAGCCTGAATGGTTACAGCAATCTTAAGCAAAGGAGCAAGCCCAGAAACATCACTATATCCAACTTCCAGCAATACTATAAATCTATAGTAACCAAAGCGGCATGGTACTGGTACAAAAAAGACACATAGACCAACAGAACAGAACACGGCACTTATAAATAAAGCTAGATGACACAACAATTAGAGCCATCTAATTGTTGACAAAGTTGGCAAAAATAATCAATAGAGAAAGAATTCTGTATTCAATAAATGGTGCTGGAATGACCAGCTAATCACATGCAGAAGAGTAAAGTTGGACCCCTACAATTAGCCATATAAACAAATTAACATGAGATGGATTAAGGATTTAAATTTAAGACCTCAAAGTATAAAAATTCTACAAGAAAACCTAGGAAATATCCTTCTTGACATTACCCTTGGCAAATTTGTGGCTAAGTACCCAAAAGCAATTGCAAGGAAAACAAAAATTGACAAGCGGGACCTAATTAAACTAAAGAGCTTCTGCACAGCAAAAGAAACTATCAACAGAGTAAACAGAAATGCTATAGAATGAAGGTAAATATTTGCAAAGTATGCATCTGACAAAGGTCTAATTTCCAGAATCTGTTAGAAACTTATATAATTTTAAAAAACAAGCCTATTAAAAATGAGCAAAGGACATGGACAGATACTTATCAAAGGAGAACTTACAAGCACCAACAAACATGAAAATATGCTCCAAATCCTTAATCATCAGAGCAATGCAAATCAAAACCACAGTGAGATACCATCTCACACCACTCATAATGGCCATTAATAAAAAGTCAACAAGTCTGGGCACAGTGGCTCATGCCTGTAATCCCAGCCCTTTGGGAGGCAGAGGTGGGCAGAAAACAAGATCAGGAGTTCAAGACCAACCTGGCCAACATGGCAAAACCCTGTCTCAACTAAAAATACAAAAATTAGCCTGGCGTGGTGGCAGGTGCCTGCAATCCCAGTTACTCAGGAGGCTGAGATAGGAGAATTGCTTGAAACCGGGAGGCCAAGGTTGCAGTGAGCAGAGTTTGTGCCATTGCACTCTAGCCAGGATGACAAGAGTAAGACTCCATCTAAAACAAAACAAAAACAAAAGCAGTCAACAAAACACAGATGTTTATGAGGCTGTGGAGAAAACAGGACACTTATACATTCCTGGTAGGAATGTAAATTGGCTTAGACACTGTGGAAAGCAGTTTGGAGATTTCTCAAAGAACGTAGAACTACTGCCATTTAATGCAGCAACTGCGTTACTGGGTATTTATTTCAAAGAAAACAAATAGTTGTAACAAAAAGACACATGCACTCACATTATCACTGCAGCACTATGCACAATAGCTAAGACATAAAATCAACCTAGGAGCCTATCAATGGTGGACTGAATTTTTAAAATGTGATACACCATAGAATACTTTGCAACCGTAAAAAATAAAATTATGGCTTTTATGGCAACATGGATACAGCTGGAGGCCATTATGCTAAGTAAATTTACGCAGAAACAAAAAACCAAATACTGAATGTTCTCACATATAAGTGGGAGCTAAACATTGGGGACTCATGAACATATGGCAAAAATAGACCCTGGGGGCTACTAGATGAGGGAGAGACAGGGAGCAAGTGTTGAAAACGAACTGTTGAGTACTATGTTCAGTATTTGGGTGACAAGATTACTTGTACCACAAGCCTCAACATCACAAGACACACATCAAAGAAACCTGCATATGTACCCCTTTAATCTAAAGCAAAAGTTGAAAAACAAGTTCCATGTGCCATAAATCTTATCACAGCTCCCCAAAAACACATATATAAAATTTTTAGCTTCCAATTGCATACTTTTATAAATTTTTAGCTTCCAAATGCCTATGTTTTTATAAACTTTTTGAACCAAAAATTTATAAAAGTATGCAGTTGGAAGCTAAAAAAAATACAGTTGAAAGCTCTAATGAATATTCTATCTTTTATATACAATTATAAGCATTTATCTACACAAAGCAAATGGGTATAACAAAATCCAAGCACCCTTTTCCCCTGAGTCAGGCTCCAGGAAGATAGGGCTGTGCATGAAAGCAGACATCTCTCCTGAGTCCCAAAAGCAGATTCCTCAGTACAGACACTGACAGCTTCCTAGGTGAGACTTGAAGAATCACGTTTTGTTGCTATGACACTGCTACACCTGAGAAGTCCACCGTGTAGCCAGCTCCAGGACTAAGGCAGAGTGCAGGGCCAGCAAGCCCTGAGACACACAGGCAGGAACCAGGCCGCAGCTGTAACTATTTTGTGTAAATCAAAATAATGATCTTTATACATTATACTTTCTGGGTTTTACCCTCTGCAGCTTCAACATGACCTGTAACCTAATATTGCCCTTTGTTTCAGGGATGCTCACTAAAAGAGCAACCTACCTCTTCCATCTAGGCACAGTTCCCAACCCACGAAGCAGGCCATGACCAGCACTGCCCAAAGACCCACAATGGGAGCCCAAGGCCTGGCTGAAAAAGAGCTGAACTCTTACTGTGAGTCAGGAAAACCAGGGACATAAAAATGCCTCCATCTGAGCCATTACTGAAATTTGCAAAGTCTTTTCCAGTTCGTTCACTTGTGGAATCCACACTCCACAAAGCCCAGGGAGAGCATTAGCACCCCGTTATGACAACTAAGGGAAGTGAGTCTCCCAGTGGTGCTGTGACTCTAATAAATCTCCTTGTGAAAAGGGCCATCCTTGTCTTACCTTTACCAAGAGGACAACCCTGTGCAGTCCCTGCCCAACCTGAATGCTCTTGGTGGTGGCACAGTGAGGCCAGCTCTGGAACAGCAGAGCTGGGCCCTCCATTCCCCATCTGGGCCCCCAGCTAATCACACTGTCCTGCCCATGGCTGTGGTCATGAGGCATCTGCTGTGTGCTCGGCCCCATACAGGAGCTTCCCGTGCGGGACCGTCTTGCTCCTCCTGACTGCACACTTGGCAGGTGAGGAACCTGGGCTTCAGGAGAAGGGAGGACATTCACAAATGGCTGTCTCCTGTCTCAGCTGATACATAGCTCAGAAGACAGGGCCCCAGCAAGTGTTCAGAGAAACGGGCTGAATGAATGTGAATTCCGTTAGGGTAGTCTCTCACCCAAGACCA
Organism: Cacajao melanocephalus; assembly: GCA_963573385.1. Taxonomy (NCBI): domain Eukaryota; kingdom Metazoa; phylum Chordata; class Mammalia; order Primates; family Pitheciidae; genus Cacajao; species Cacajao melanocephalus. Next base: position 16,134 of record CAUYLG010055463.1, read on the forward strand.
GTGCTTCCAAGCTGGGACTCTTTTCTGGATTCCCTTCTATGAATCCAATGACTCTGGTGGCTCTCTGAAATTCTCACTTCAACAGTACTAACAGTACCTCCCACCCCAGGGGTCTGTCACACATGCTAGAACAGATCTGAGGTTATTTCAAGTTTAATCCTGTCCCACTTCTTAGGAAAAATGCCTTAAATGTTTGTATCCTAGTTTGGGTGGCAGAATTGTCTTGTTCCAAAACAGCCCCTCTAATCCCTTTTAGTTACACAGTCATACACCTGACACTGATGTTTCAGCCAATAATGAATGATGGTCCCACAAGATTATTATAGAGGTAAAAATGTCCCATAGCCTAGTGATGTCATTGCCATCTAACATTATACTCATGTGTTTGTGGTGATGATGGTGTAAACAAACCTACTTCACTACCAGTTGTATAAAAGTACAGGACACACAATTATGTACAGTATGCTATTCTTGATGATAATAAATGACTATTACTGGTCATTTTATTTACTAAATTTTACTTTTATTCTTTAATTTAATTTAATTTCTTTTTGAGACAGAGTCTCTTTCTGTTATCCAGACTGGAATACAGTGGTGTGATCTCAGCTCACTGCAACATCCAGCTCCCAGGTTCAAGCAATTATCCCTGCCTCAGCCTCCTGAGTAGCTGAGATTACAGGTGACTGCCACTGTGCTAATTTTTGTATTTTTTTTTTTTTTTTGGCAGAGACAGGGTTTCACCATGTTAGCCAGGCTGGTGTTGAACTCCTAACCCTGGTGATCCACCCACCTCAGCCTCCCAAAGTGCTGGGATTGTAGGTGTGAACCGCAGTGCCCAGCCCTAAATTGTACTTTTAATTCTTACTTTAGAGTGTACTCCTCCTTATAAAGAAGCTAACTTAAAACAGCGTCAGACTGGTCCCTCAGGAGGGTTTGCAGAAGAAGGTATAGTTATCATCGGAGACAACAGCTCCATGCATGTCATTGCCCCTGATGACCTACCAATGGGACAAGATGTGGAGATACTGACGATCCTGACCCTGTGTAGACCCAGGTTAATGTGTGTGTTCCTGACTTAGCTTTTAACAAAAAGGCATTTCTAAAAAAAGAAAATGTTTATAGAATCAGAATATAAAGAAAAAATATTTTATGTGTACAATGTGTTTGTGTTTTAAGCTAAGTGTTATTACAAAAGAGTCAAAATGGTTTTAAAAACATTTATAAAGTAAAAGTGTTATAGTAGGCTAAGGTTAACTTATTACTGAAGAAAAATTTTTAAATAAATTGACTAGCCTAAGTAGTATACAGTAATGCCCTAGGCTTTCACATTCACTCACCACTCACTCACTGATGCATCCAGAGCAACTTTAAAAAAATACTGCACCTATTTAGGGCACATATCATGAATGGAGCTTCCTGCAAGCTTCAATGATGATATGTGCCCTAGATAGGTGTAGCATTTTTTTTCTTTTATACTGTATTTTTACTGCACGTTTTCCATATTTAGCCATGTTTAAATGCACAAATACTGGCCATTGTGATACAATTGCCTGCAATATTTAGTACAGTGACACACTGTACAGGTTTGTAACCTAGGAGCAATAGGGTATACCATTTAGCCTAGGTGTGTACTAGGCTATAACGTATAGGTTTGTGTAAGTCCACTCCATGATGCTTACACAATGATGACATTGCCTAACAGTGAATTTCTCAGAATGTATTCCTATCATTATGCAATGCATGACTGTACCTCACATTTGATGCAGAGCTTTGATGATGAGGCCTGAATTCCTCCAGAGAGACAGAATGGGGTGGTAATGAATGGCTCAGGGCACGGATCTGGGAACCTGATAACAAGGTTTTCAGTCCCAGATGCAGGAGATTTATTGGCTGTGTGACCTAGGCTGTGTTTATTAACCTCTATGTGCTTTAGTTTTTTGTATATAAAATAGGGATAATAATAGTACCTACCTCATAAGATTGTTGAAGGATTCTATATCTCAGTATATATAAAGCATCTGTGGTGATCCTGACATGATACCCATCACAGCAGGCACTCCAGCACAGAGTGAACTGATGTGATCATCACTGCAAGGAAGGAACAGCAGACCTCCTGAGACCAAAAAGTGAAGAGGACAGCATGGTCAGGTCAGGTCAAGAAGTAGTAAGTCGTTGATACCCACTGGGGATTGCCAAGCTTGGGGAGGCATTGTTTCAGGATGTGAATTCATCATGGGACAGCAATTATCAGCTCAACAGGTGAAAGTACAGAATGTAATTCAAGCCACTGCTTCCCAAAGCCCATGGTTCTCAGTAAAGAGCATGCTGGACATAAAGCTCTGGGAACAAATGGGAAGAAATCATTCACAAAGGCAACTAATGAATAGGAAAAGAGACAAAGGAAACGCTACAGCTATTGGAACTTGTCCTAAGCAAGCAGCATTGCAGATGGAACTCTTAGCCTGCCCAGTAATTGATAATCAGCAAGGTAATCAGGTGTATGTATATAAAAAAGTAAGAAAAAGGCATTACAGGCTGAAGCTGCTGCCAAGTAAAGTAAAAAAAGAAAAGAGGCTCTGGCAGGGAAGCTCTGCCCAAGGCAGGCAGCTGCGACCCAGGCGGGTGTAGTAAGCAGCACAGGTGGAAAGCAGCGAGCAGCACCTGGGCGGGGCCCGTGCAGCTGCTGTCCCAGGACCGCTCCATGCTGGCTGCTCTCCACAGGTGTCCCACAGTAAAGTTTTGTCTGTTCTTACATCTCAAATCGTAATTCTCTGCTAAGATTTAAGTAAAATTTAAGGATTTGTAAAACTGATTTCTGATATTAGCCATAGTTGTTATTCCAACTCTACCTTTCATGTGGCTCTTTTAATGTCCAGTTTAAGTAAAACAGTGACCTCTGAAGGGAGAGGAATTACAGCTAGCCCATGAATTAGTGAGGTGCAATTAAAAACCAGCCATATAGCTTTGCTCCTCAGTAGAAAATAATTTCCTAATTGACAAATAAGATGCAAAACCTGTTTTCTATCTTAAACGGCAACACTGCTAGCACAAGCCTTATTTATCCTTAATTTTGTAAATTTAGATGATAAATGTCAAATATAAAAGAAGGCCCACAAATTAGTTGAAAAGCAATCAAAAGCTAAGCTTGTAAAACCACACATTACCCTTTAAAGGAAAACATGAAATCAAATTAAATAATGGTTGTTGAATTAAGAAGTAAAAATGTTGTGCCCATTTCTCAAAAAGTGAAAAAAGAAATTTGTAGGTAAGTATAGTATAAACATATACATAAAACACTAATTAAAAATAGTCTTTGCTCTGCTATTAAGTCACTGTTTTCAAAACACTTTGCCAGCCACCAATTTTACATAGCTCCTTATATGGGCTTAGGCAGTGTTGCAAATTGTTGATATTCACTCAACAATTTGCAACACTGCCTAAGCCCATATAAGGAGCTATATAAATATGTGTTATTGTGGATACAGACCCAGCCTGAACAGGTTCAATTGAGATGAAGCACACCCGGGGCATCTGCCTCTGTGACCTCAAGATCCTTCATTTCCAGAGCAGGCTGTTATGAATGTCCCCATCTCTGAACTCATTGGAGTCCATTGCACAAAGCTGCCACCAGCCAGGACCAGTTTATAGGCAGTGCTGATGGGTTAGAACAAGCCGTACTTGTGGAATGATGCCTCTTTGCCTGTGCCCACGATCAAGCCCCCAACAGAGACACATATGTTAGCCAGGGAGAGCTGTAGGGAGCAGGTGGTGGCATGGAGCTCGGACACCTCCTAGCATGAGGGAGACAAGATACCTGGCAGCAACAGAGCTGCTTACTTAGGATGCATTCCCCGTCTCTGTTGATTTAGAGAGTAGGAGAGGGAAGGAGAAACTTGGGAGCATGAGGGCATCCTGAAGGGCAAAGGATGGTGGGCAGACCTTGTCAATGGTGCACACACCCCACCGCTAGCAAGCCTCAACCTGGAAACCTGTGTGCACTCATTTTGAGAGGAACTTTAGTAAAAAGGTGTGTTAAAGGGGTGGCAGAAAGCCCTTTCCTATGGGAAGAGTCAGAAAAACTGAAGGTGCTTTCCCTGAGGGAGAAAAGGCTTTGGAGGCCATGAATCCTGCGGGAGCAGAAGAGAGACCACACTTATTCTGGGTGCTCCACAGGTAGAAGTGGAGGCGTGGATACAAGTCACAGGGAAGCAAATTCAAGACAGAAATTAAAAAGTACTGTCTTGCGGGGGGTAGGGAGTTGGGGAGGGATAACATGGGGAGAAATGCCAGGTATAGGTGATGGGAAGGAAGGCAGCAAACCACATTGCCATGTATGCACCTATGCAACAAATTTGCATGTTCTTCACATGTACCCCAAAACCTAAAATGCAATAAAATATATATTTTAAAAAAAGTGCTGTCTCATAACTTGAGCTGCTTAGAAATGGAACAGCAGGCAGTAAATGCCCTGTAATCAAAGCAGGCAAACAAGAGAAGGAATAGTGGCCATTCCAGGACTAGATGGTGGAACTCCATGTTAATATGACTCCTCTTGCATATTAACATGTAGTCCTTATCCACTGTGAGGTCATCAAGCTTGAGTAACATGGGCAGAGCCCACCCAAGGGAGGCCAGCAGGGCAGTCACCTGACACATTGTCACCAAAAGCTCCACATGACCAACCTGTTGACACAAGAAAAGATACCCTGAGTCACAAAAAGGCTTCCAGGTTTTGCAGGGCAGAGATCCTGCACACAGCATGTACTGTCTCAAACCTTTCCAAACACTCAGTGCAGGATTCCTATAAAGCCTTTACAGGCTCTTTTCAGAATATTGCACTGTCTTTAATTTCAGCAAATGTGATTTCTGACTCTAGGTTGGCTAGTGCTTAATCTCATCCCTTCAAATACTTTTATTATCTTTAATTCTTGGTTTGTTTTTTCTATATTACTCATTCACTTGGAATATACAACAAAAATGAACACACACACATGCACACACACACACACACACACACACATATCAGCCTAGTTCTTCAGAATTACCAGTAATAATAATGGAGTGTATTTTTACATACTGATTTTGCCATTTTGAATGTTTTAATACAGCACACACAAACACACACATACCTTTATGCCTTGCCTTTTTCAAAGTGTAACACTATGACCATCATGCCCTATTATTAAATGTTCTTGGAAAACATAATTTCTAATTTCCACATTACTATGCCATCCCATGGACTTCTAACTGAGATGGACAACAGGGAACAGAGTTACTCTACTGCCAAAAAAAAAAAAAAAAAAAGCAAAAAACAAAAACAAAAACGGACAAAATGTATGAAACAAGAGTTGTCAACATAGTGTACATAAGCAATGAAAGCTCATGGCCCATGTGACAGAAGAAACAAACAAGGTGAGCTGTATGAATGGCCCAGCTCACTGCCTGGAGTTAGGCAGTGCAAGGAGAAAAACCCAGGTGGAGTCTAGTAGACTCTGTGAGTTGAGGTGATGGAGGTGAGAGACCCAGAAGACCAAGGTGAATAGAGTTTGCAGGGCAGAGTACTGGAGAAAAGAGAGCTGCACAGAGAGAAAACTGAAGTTCGGCAAAGGGCACCCTTGAATAATCAACTGAGTCCTAATTGGCACATACACATGAGGATATTACCTGAAGCTGAAGGCAGGGAAATAGCCAGCAGGAAAGGTAACAGGAGTTCAGGACTTCAGAAGAGCACCAGGAGTTCCCATAGGCTAAGAGACAGTATCTGTTCCCATAAACCCTACTGGAAAACCTCATGATTCATAGGGCATTGGGTAAAGAATATTCAGAATGGTCTGGCCTCTAGCAGTGGAAAGTCATTAACTCAACATTAAATGCTTTCCTGCCCCACCTAAAATAATCAAGGCCTCACTGGATCAAATTCTCTTTCTAAGTAACTTAGTGGCCTCCTAGAACAAAACTCAAAATTTACAGGAATACAGAAATACCCAGCACCCAACAAGGTAAAATGTCAGAATGTCACAATGTCAGAATCCAGTCAAAGTTTACCAGGCATGCAAAGAGGCAGCAAAATTTGACTCATAATAAAGAGAATAAATAATCAAACAAAACAGATTTAGAACTGACACAGATGTTAGAATTAGCAAACAAGAACAACAAGATGGTCATTATAACTTCATTCTCTATATTTAAACAATGTAGTAGAGACATTTGAAAGATATTTAAAAGACCAAAATCAAACTTCTGGAAACATAAATCCCATTGTCTGAAATAAAAAATATACCAGATAGGCCTAAAAAGAAATTATAAATTGCAGAAGAAAGGATTAGTGAACTTAAATACACGCTACAGAAACTATCCAAAATGAAACAAAGGGAGAAAAAAAAATCTTTTAAAAAATCCACAGTGCATCAGTGAGCTGAGCTGTGGAACAACTTGAAGCTGCCTGAGATATATGTAGTATCAGTCCCCAAAGAGAGGAGAAACAGCAAGGGACCAAAAAGTATTTGAAGAAATAATAGCCAAAAACTTTTCAGTTTTGATTAAAAAAGTTATGACCAACTCCAAACACAAGAATTATGAAGACAACTCTAAGGCACATCATAACAAAATTGCTAAAAAGTTGTGATGAAAAACTAACGTGCTTCTAAATAATCCATGGGTCAAAGCACATATCAAAAGGGAATTCAGAAAGTACTTTGAACTAAATAATAATAATAATAAACTGAAATTAGTGAGCTGCCTCTAAAGCAGTCCTTAAGGGGAAATTTAAAGTACTAAGTATCTATAATTTTTAAAAAAGGGCTAAATCAATGAAGTAAACTTTAACGTTAAGAAAACTAGAAAAAGTAAAATTAAATCAAAGAAAAGAAAGCAAATAACAAATACCAAAGCAAAAATCGCACTTTGTGAAGCTGAGATGGGCAGATAACTTCACTTCAGGAATTCAATAACAGACTGGGCAACATGGCAAAATCCCATTTCTACTAAAAATACAAGAAATTAGCTAGGTGTTTTGTTCTGCACCTATGGTCCCAGCTATTCAAGAGTCTGAGGTGGAAAATTGCTTGAGCCCAGATCAAAGCAACCTGCGATCATGCCACTGCACTCCAGCCTGGCTAGTAGAGTGAGACCTAATCTTTAAAAAACCAAAAACAAACAAAAAGAAAATAAATAAAAGAAAAAATGGTTGGGAACAGTGGCTCACACCTGTAATCAAGCACTTTGGAAGTTGAGGTGGGCAGATCAGTTGAGTTCAGGAGTTCGATACAGACTGAGCAACATGGCAAACCTGATCTCTACCAAAAATACAAAAAAATTATCCAGGCATGGTGGGATGCACCCGTGTCCAAGGTATTCAGGAGGCTGAGGTGGGAGGATTGCTTGAGTCCTGGAGGGTTAGGCTGCTGCAAGCTGTGATCACAATGTTGCTGCACTCCAGCCTGGGTAAAAGAACAAGTCCTAATCTAAAAAAAAAAAAAAAGAAAGAAAGAAATAGAAAAAAATGGCTTGGCACAGTGGCTCACACCTGTAACCTAACATTTTGGGTGGCCAAGGTGGGCAGATCACTTGAGTTCAGGAGTTCGAGACCAGACTGAGCAACATGGAAAACTCCATCTCTACTAAAAATACAAAAAAATAGCCCGACGTCATGGAAGGATAGCACGAGCCCAGGAGGCTGATGCTGCAGAAAGCAGTGACCACAGCCCTGCACTTGAGCCTGGGTAACAGATGGAGACCTAATGTCAAACAAACAAACAAACAAAAAAACAAAAAGACAAATTAACACAGCCTTGTCACAGTAACTCATGCCTGTAACCCAGCACTTCAGAAGGCCGAGGAGAGCAGATCACTTGACTTCATGAGTTTGAGACAAGACTGGGCAACATGGCAAAACTACATCTCTACTGTGGGGATCGCTCCAGCGTAGAGGCCCTTTGACTGTGCCTCCGCCATAATGTGAGCTTGAGCCCAGACACATTTTCCCCCTTTCTGGAGGCAGTCGAGCTATGGGAGAACAGGAACTAAAAATGGATGATTCTGTAGAAGATATTTAAGAACTCCCTGACACTGACACAATGGCTTGGCAGCTGTGTGGTTTTGCTAGGCATTGTGTCTTTTCTTAATTCCTGTTCTGGGCTAGTTTTATGACTCTACTTACTGAACATTGCTCTTGGAGATTGTTGCCCTTGATGATTTATGATTCTTCCTGATCTTTAAAGAGTGTTCCCTTTCCAGATGTAAAGCCTTGCTCAATAGATAAGAAAATTATCTGCTTGTTTTGTGATTCTCATGCTCTCCTAATTATATTCTCCCTTTGCTTAGTAGTATTTTCTCTTCTCTTCCAGACTTGCTGTGTTGTAACTTTCTGTTCCCCTTTATTGTATAGACTTAACAATATAGGCTAACGTCAGCTGCAAAAGCTGAAGGTATATATTGGGACCCTATGCACAAATAAAATTGCTGTTTAGGCACTGCCTATTCAGACCTCCAGACCCCATCTGTCTGTCTTTTTCTTTTTCTGCGCACTCTCTCTTCCAGGTTTTGGGACCCTCTTGCTGGCCAAGAGTCCCTGGCAGACGTGCCGTTCCCGACACTCTACCAAACAACAACAACAAAAATTAACCAGGCGTGTTGGTGTACATTTGTGGTCCTTGATATTCAAGAGGATGAGGTGGGAGGTTAAGTCTGCAGCAAGCCGTGATCACACTACTGCACTCCAGCCTGGGTAACAGAGCGAGACCTAATTTCAAAAAAAGAAAAGAAAAGAAAAAAGTGCTTGGCACAGTGGCTCAAGCCTGTAACCCAGCAACATCAGAGGCCAAAGTGGGCTGATCACTTGAGTTCAGCAGTTTGAGATAAGACTGGGCAACATGGCAAACATCATGTCTACAAAAAATACAAAACATTAGCCAGACATGGTGGCATGCACCTGTGGTCACAGCCATTGAGAGGCTGAGGTGGGAGAATCACTTAAGCCCAGGAGGTTGAGGCTGCAGAAAGCTTGATCATACCACTGCACTTCAGCCTGGGTAACAGAGTAAGATCTAATCTCAAAAAAAAAAAAAAAAAAAAAAGAAGAAGAAGAAAGGGCTGGGTACAGTGGCTCATGCCTGTTACCTAGCAATTTGGCAGACTTAAGGTGGGCAGATCACTTGAGTTCAGGAGTTCGAGACAAGACTGGGCAACGTGGCAAAACCCTATCTCTACCAAAAATACAAAACATTAGCCAGTCATGGTGGTGTGCACCTGTGGTCCCAGCTATTCAAGAGGCTAAGGTAGGAGGACTGCTTGAGCCCAGGAGGTTGAGGCTGCAGCAAGCCCTGATCACACTACTGCAGCCTCCACCTCCTGGGGTCAAGTGATCCTCCCACCTCAGCTTCTTAAATAGCTGAGACCACAGATGCACACCACCACGCCTGGCTAATTTTTTGTATTTTTGGTGGTGATGGTGTGTTGCCATGTTGCCCAGTCTTGTCTCAAACTTCAGAACACAAGTGATCTGCCCACCTCAGCCTCCCAAATTTCTGGGTTACAGTTGTAAGCCACTGTGCCCAGAACTTTTTATTCTGTTTTCTTCTTTTTTTTTTTTTCCTTAAGATTAGATCTTGCTCTGTTACCCAGGCTAGAGTGCAGCGGCGTGGTCATGGCTTGCTGCAGACCCAACCTCCTGGGCTCAGTGGATCTTTTCACCTCAGCCTCTTGAATAGCTGGGACCACAGGTGTACACCACCACACCTGGCTAATCTTTTGTATTTTTGGTAGAGATGGGGTTTGGCCATATTGCCCAGTCTTGTCTCAAACTCCTGAACTCAAGTGATCTGCCCACCTAAGCCTTCCAAATTGCTGAGAAACAGGCATGAGTCACTGTGCCCAGTCGTTGGTCTTACTCTGTTACCCAGGCTGAAGTGCAGTGGCATGATCATACTTTCTGCAGCCTCAACCTCCTGTGCTTAAGCGATCCTCCCACCTCAGCCTCTCAATAGCTGTGACCAGAGGTGCATGCCACCACTTAGCTAATAATTTGTAATTTTTGTAGACATGGTGTTTGTCATGTTGCCCAGTCTGGTCTCAAACTGCTGAATTCAGGTGATCAGCCCACTTCAGCCTTTGATAGTGCTAGGGTACAGCCACTGTGCCGAGCACTTTTTTCTTTTTTCTTTTCTTTTCTTTTCTTCTTCTTTTCTCTTTTCTTTTTTTCTTTTCTTTCTTTTCTTTTCTTTTCTTTTTCTTTTCTTTCTTTTCTTGAGATTAGGTCTCACTCTGTTACCCAGGCTGGAGTGCAGTGGCGTGGTCACAGCTTGCTGCAGACTCAACTTCCTAGGTTAAATTGATCCTCCTACTCAGCCTCTTGAATAGCTGGGACAAGTGAACACCACTGGGTGTGACTAATTTTTTGTAATTTTGGTAGAGATGAGGTTTTGCCATGTTGCCAAGTCTTGTCTTGAATTCCTGAATTCAAGTGATCTGCCCACCTCAGCCTGCCAAATTGCTGCATAACGCCTGTGATCCATTGTGCCCAGCCGTCTCCGTCTCCGTCTCTGGTCTCCGTCTCCGGTCACTGTCTCCTTCTTCTCCTTCTTCTCCGATTTGGTCTTACTCTGTTACCCAGATTGAAGTGCAGTGGCATGATCAAGCTTTCTGCAGGCTCAACCTCTTGTGCTTAAGCGATCCTCCCACCTCGGCCTGGCCAGAGCTGTTACCAGAGGTGCATGCCACCACGCCTGGCTAATGTTTTATAATTTTTGTAGACATTGTGTTTGCCATCTTGCCCAGTCTGGTCTCAAACTACTGAACTAAAATGGTCAGCCCACTTCAGCCTCTGATATTGCTGGGTTAGGCATGAGCCACCTTGTCAAGCATTTTTTTCTTCCTTAGGTTTTTTTTTTTTTTTTTTTTGAGTTTAGGTCTTGCTCTGTTATCAGGCTAAAGTGCAGTGGCGTGATAGTGGCTTGCTGCAGCCTCAATTGCTCCTGGGCACAAGTGATTCTCCCACCTCAGCCTATTGAATAGCAAGGACCACAGGTGCACCCCACCTTGCCTGGCTAATTGTTTGAATTTTTCTTAGAGATGGGGTTTTGCCATGTTGCTGAGTCTTATCTAGAACTCATGAACTAAAGTTATCTTCCAACCTTGCCTCTCAAAGTGCTAAGTTACAGGTGTGAGCCACTGTGCCCAGGAATTTTTCCTTTTGTTTATTTTATTTTATTTTTTTATTTTAAAATTTTTTTTATGAGATCAGGTCTCCCTCTGTTACTCAGGCTAGAAAGCAGTAGTGTGATCACAGCTTGCTGCAGCCTCAACCTCCTGGGCTCAAGCGATTCTCTTACCTCAGCTTCTTGAATAGCTGGGACCACAGATGCACACCATCTCACCTGGCTAATTTTTTGTATTTTTTGTAGAGATGGGGTTTAGCCACGTTGCCCAGAGTGGTCTGGAACCCCTGAACTCAAGTAATCTACCCATCTAGGCCTCCCAAGTGCTGGGTTTCAGGCATGAGCCACTATGCCCAGCTCTTTTTTCTTTCTTTTGTATTTTTTGAGATTAGGTCTTGACCTGTTGCCCAGGCTGGAGGGTAGTAGCATGATCACGGCTTACTGCAACCTCAGCCTCCCAGGCTCAAGGGATCCTGCCACCTCAGCCTCTTGAATAGCTGGGACCAGAGATGCACACCACCACGCCTGGCTAATTTTTTGTATTTTTATTAGAGATGGGGTTTTGCCACGTTGCCCAGTCTGGTCCTGAATTTCTAAACTCAAGTGATATGGTGACCTCGGCCTCCCAAAGTGCTGGGTTACAGGCATGAACCATTGTGCCCAGCCATTTCTTCTTTTTCTTTCTTTTCTTTTTTTTGACATTAGCTCTCATTCAGTTACCCAGGCTGGAGTGCAGCGGGGGGGTCATGCTTTCTGCAGCCTCAAACTACCGGGCTTATGCAATCCTCCCACCTCAGCCTCTTGAATAGCGGGGACCCTATGTGTACGATAACATGCCTGGGTAACATTTTGTATTTTTGGTAGATTTGGGCTTTTGCCATATTGCTCATTCTGCTCTCAAACCACTGAATTCAAGCAATTTGCCAACCTCGGCCTTGCAAAGTGCTGGCTTACAGGTGTTGGCCACTGTGCCCAGCCCTTTTTTTTCTTCTACTTTTCTGTTTTTTGTTTGTTTGGTTTTTTAGATTAGTTCTCCTGCTGTTATCCAGGTTGGAGTGCAGTGGCATGAACATGGCGTGCTGTAGCCTCAACCTTCTGGGCTCAAGGGATCCTCCCACCCTAGCCTCTTGAATAGCTGAAACCACAGGTGTACATCACCATGCCTGGCTAATTTTTTTTTTCATTTTTGGTAGAAATAGGGTTTTGTCATGTTACGCATTATGGTCTCGAACTCCTGAATTCAAGTGATCTGCCCATAGTGCTTTCCACAGTGCTGGGTTACAGTCATGAGCTCTGTTATTTTAGATTCAGTCTTGCTCTGTTACCCAGGCTTGAATGCAATGGCATGATCATGGCTTGCTGCAGCCTCAACTTTCTGGCTCAAGCAATCCTTCCACCTCAGCCTCTTGACTAGCTGGGACGGCAAGTTCACAACACCTCACCAGGCTAAATTTTTCTATTTTTGGTAGAGATGGGGTTTTGCCATATTGTTCAGTGTGGTCTCAAACTCCTGAACTCAAGTGATCTGCCCACCTGGTCCTCTCAAGTGCTGGGTTACAGGCATGAGCCACTGTGCCAGCCCTTGTTTCTTTTTTTTTTCCCCCTATTTGTTGAGATTAGGTCTTGCCCTGTTACCCAGGCTGGAGCGCGCTGGCGTGATCATGGCTTGCTGCAGCCTCAACCTCCTGGGCTCAAGCGATCCTCCCATCTCAGCCTTTTTAATAACTGGGACCACAGGTGCACACCACCATGCCTGGCTAATTTTTTGTATTTTTGGTAGAGACAGGATTTTGCCATGTTGCCCAGTCTGGTCTTGAACTCCTGAACTCAAGTGATCTGCCCAACATGGCCTTTCATAGTTCTGCTTTACAGGTGTGAGCCACTGTGACCAGCTATTTTCTCTCTCTCTCTCTCTCTCTCTCTCTCTCTCTCTTTTTTAAAATATTAGGTCTTGCTCTGTTACTCAGCTGAAGTACAGTGGAGTGATCATAGATTGCTGCAGCCTCAACCTCCTGGGCTCAAGTGATCCTCCCACCTCAGCCTCTAGAATAGCTGGGACCACAGGTGCACACCACCACGCTGGCTAATTTTTTTGTACTTTCGGTAGAGACGGGGTCTTGCCATGTTGCCCAGTTTGGTCTCAAAATTCTGAATTCAAGTGATCTGCCCACCTTGACCGCCCAAAGTGCTGGGTTACAGGTGAGAACTAGTGTGCACAGCCCTTTTTTCTTTTCTTTTCTTTCTTCTTCTTCTTCTTCTTTTTTTTTTTTTTTTGTTAACATTAGGTTTCGCTCTGTTTTCCAGGCTGGAGTGGGGTGGTATGGTCACAGATTGCTGAAGCCTCAACCTCTCAACCTGTTGGACTAAAGCAATCCTTACACTGCAGCCTTTGAATAGCTGAAACCACATGTGTACACCACCATGCCTGGATGATTCTTTTGTATTTTGGTAGAGATGGGGTTTGGCCATGTTTCCAAGTCTGGTCTCAAACTCCTAAACTCAAGTCTCAAGTGATCGGACCACTTTGACCTCCCAAGTGCTGGGTTACAGGCATGAGCCACTGTGCCCAGCCATTTGTTCTTCTTTTTCCTTTTTTTGTTTTTTGAGATTAGATCTCGCTCTGTTACCCAGGCTAAAGTGCAGCAGCATGATCACAGCTTGCTGCAGCCTAACTTTCCTGGACTCAAGTGATACTCTTACCTTAGCAGTCTGACTACCTTGGACCACAGGTGCACACCACCACAGCTGGCTAGTTTTTTCTTTTTTGGTAGAGCGGGAGTTTTGTCACATTGCCCAGTCTGGTCCCAAATTCCTGATCTCAAGTCATTTGCTCACCTCTGCCTCCCCAAGTGCTAGGTTATAGGTGTGAGCCTCTGTACCCAGCCCTTTTCTCTTTTTTTTCTTTCTTTTGAGATTAGGTCTTGCTCTGTTACTTAGGCTGGAGTGCAGTGGCGTGATCATGGCTTGTTACAGCTTCAACCTCCTGGGATCAAGTGATTCTCTCACCTCAGCCTCTTGAATAGCTGGGACCACAGGTGCACACCACCATGCCTGGCTATTTTTCTATATTTTTCTTAGAGATGGGGTTTTGCCATGTTGCCCAGTCCGGTCTTGAACTCCTGAAATGAGTTGATCTGGCCACCTCAGCCTCCAAAAGCGCTGTCTTACAGTCATTAGCCACTGTGCGCAGCCCTATTTTTCTTCTTTTTCTTTTTTTTTTCTTTGTTTTTAACTGAGATTAGGTCTAGTTCTCTTACCCAGGCTGCAGTTCAGTGGCATGATCACGACTCTGCAGCCACAAGCTCATGGGCTCAAGTGATTCTTTCACTTCAACCTCTTGAATAGCTGGGTCCACAAGTGCACACCACCACTCCAGGCTATTTTTTTTATTTTTATTTTTCATAGAGATGTGGTTTTGCCATTTTGCCCAGTCTGGTCTCAAAAATTTAACTTAAGTGATCTGCCCACTTCAGCCTCCCAAACTGCCAGGTTATAGGTGTGAGCCACTGTGCCCAGCACTTATTCTTCTCTTTCTTTCCTTCCTTCCTTCCTTCCTTCCTTCCTTCCTTCCTTCCTTCCTTCTTTCTTTTCTTTCATTATTTGTTTCTTTCTTTCATTTTGTTCTGTCTTTCATTCTTTCTTTCTTTTTTGAGAATAGATCTCACTCTGTTGCCCAGGCTGCTGTGCAGTGGCATGGTAATGGTTTGCTGTAGCCTCCACTTTCTCGACTCACGTGATCCTCCCAATTCGGCCTCTTCAATAGCTGGGACCACACATGCACACCACCACGCATGGCTATCACTTTGTACTTTTGGTAGAGATGGGGATATGCCATGTTTCCCACTCTGCTCTTGAACTCCTGAACTCAAGTGATCTGCTCACTTCAACCTCTGAAAGTGCTGGTTTACAGGTGTGAACCACTGTGCCCACGCTTTTTTTTATTTCTATTTTTTTTTTGTCATTGTTGTTCTTTGTTTGTTTGTTTTTGACATTAGGTCTTGCTCTGTTTCCCAGGCTCCAGGGCAGTGGCGTGGTCACCTCTTGCTGCAGCTCAATCTGCTAGATTCAAGTGATCCTCTCACCTCAGCCTCTTGAATAGCTTAAACCACAGGTGCACACCACCACACTTGGCTAATTTTTTGTACTTTTAGTAGAGATGGGGTTTTGCCATGTTGCCCAGTTTTGTCTTGAACTCCTGAACTCAAGTCATTTGCCCACCTTGGCCCCCCAAAATGCCGGGTTAGAGGCATGAGCCACTGTGCCCAGGCCTTTTTTCTTTTCCTTTCCTTTCCTTTTTTTCTCTTCCTTTTAGTTTCTTTCTTTCTTTCTTTCTTTTCTCCTTCTTTCTTTCTTTCTTTCTTTCTTTCTTTCTTTCTTTCTTTCTTTCTTTCTTTCTTTCTTTTTCTTTCTCTCTTTGTCTCTTTCTTTCTTTCTTTTGAGATTATGTCTTGATGTCTAATTCAGGCTGGAGTGCAGTGGTGTGATCACAGCTTGCTGCAGCCTCTACCTCCTGAGCTGAAGCGACCCTTTCATCTAACCCCTTGAATCGCTGGGGCCACAGGTGCACACCATTATGCCTGGCTAATTTTTTGTAATTTTGGTAGAGACTGGGTTTTGCCGTGTTGCTGAGGGTTGTCTCAAACTCCAACATACAAGTGATCTGCCCACCTAGGCCTCCCAATTTTGTGGAGTTGTGGATTACAGGCATGAGCCACTGTGCCCTGCACATTTTTCTTCTGTTCTCTTCTTTTTCTTTTTTATGAGGTTAGGTCTCGCCCTACTACCCAGGCTGAAGTGCAGTGGTGCAGTTATGTCTTGTTGCAGACTCAACCTCCTGAGCTCAAGTGATCCTACCCCCTCAGACTCTTGATTAGCTGGTACCATGTGCACACGCAATGCCAGACTAATTTTTTGTATTTTTGGTTGAGATGGGGTTTTGCCATGTTGCCCAGTCTGATCTCGAACTCCTGAACTCAAGTGATCTCCCTCTTGGCCTCCCAAAGTGGGTGTTACAGGCATGAGCCAATGTGTGTTGAGCCCTTTTTCTCCTTTTTTTTTTTGAGATTAGGTCTTGCTCTGTTAGACAAGCTGGAGTGTGGTGGCGTGGTAACGGCTTGCTGCAGCCTCAACCTTTTGGGCTAAAGCAATTCTCTCACCTCAGCTTCTTGAATCCCTGAAACCACAGGTACACACCACTATGCCTGGCTAATTTTTTGCATTTTTCATAGAGATGGGGTTTTGCCATGTTGCCCAGTGTGGTCTCAAACTCCTGAACTGAAGTGATCCGCCCACCTGGCCTCCCGAAGTGCTGGGTTATAGGCATGAGCCGCTGTGCCCAGTCCTTTTGTCTTCTTTTCCTTTTTTTGTTTTCTTTTGAGATCAGGTGTCACTCTGTTACCCAGGCTGGAGTGCAGTGACGTGATCACAGCTTGCTGCAGCCTTAACCTCCTAGGCTCTAGTGATCCTCTCATCTCAGAATCTTGAATATCCAGGACCACAAGTGTACATAAGCATGCCTGGCTAATTGTATTTTTTGTAGAGATGGGGCTTTGCCATGTTACCAAGTCTTGTCTCAAACTTCTGAACTCAAGTGATCTGTCCACCTCAGCCTCCCAAAGTGCTGGGTTACAGGCGTGAGCCACTGCATCCAGCCCTTTTGTCTTTTTTGTATGTTTGTTTTCTTTTGAGATTAGGTTTTGCTGTTACCCATGCTGGAGTGCAGTGGCGTGATCACGGCTTGGTGCTGCCTTTTAACATCCTGATCCTCCCATCTTCGCCTCTTGAATAGCAAGGACCACATGTGTACAACAACATGCCTAGCTAGGCTAATTTTTCTTATATTTGGTAGAGATGTAGTTTTGCCATGTTGCCAAGTCTTTTTTCCAACTCATGAACTCAAGTGATTTGCTCTCCTCGGTCTCCCAAAGTGTTGGGTTACAGGAGTAAGTTACCGTGACAAGCCTTTTGTTTGTTTGTTTGTTTGTTTGAGAATAGGCCTCTGTCTGTTACACAGGCTGGAATACAGTGGTGTGGTCACTGCTTTCTGCAGCATCAACCTCCTGGGCTCATGCGATTGATCCTCCCACCTCAGCCTCTTGAATAGCTGAAACCACAGGTGCACATCACCACACCTGGCTAAGTTATTGTATTTTTGGTAGAGATGGGGTTTGGCCGTGTGTCCCAGGCAAGTTTAAAACTCCTGAATTTAAGTAAACAGCCCACCTTGTCCTCCCAAAGTGCTGGGTTACAGGCATGAGCCACTGTGCCCAGCCCTTTTTTTTTTTTTTTTTTTTTTTGAGATTAGGTCTTGTTTTCTAACTCAAGCTGGAGGGGGAGGGCAGGGGCATGTTCACAGCTTGCTGCAGCCTCAACCTCCTGGCTCAAGCTATTCTCCCATCTAAGCATCTTAAATAGCTGGGGCCACAGGGGCACACCACTAAACCTGGCTAATATTTTGTTTTATTCATAGAGATGAGGTTTTGCCATGTTTCCCAGTCTGTTCTCGAATTCCTGAACTCAAGTGATTTGCCCACCTTGACCTCCCAAAATGCTGGGTTATAGGCATAAGCCACTGTGTCCATCCACTTTTCCTTGTTTTTTCTTTTTTTTTTTTTCCTTGAGATTAGGTCATGCTCTGTTACTTAGGCTGGAGCGCAGCAACATGATTATGGCTTGCTACAGCTAAAACTCCTGGGCTCAAGTGATTTCCACCTCAGCCTCTAGAATAGCTGGGACCACAGGTGCACAGCACCATGCCTAGTTAATTTTTTGTATTTTCGGTAGAGACAGGGTCTTCCCATGCTGCCCAGTTTGGTCTCGAAATTCTGAACTCAAGTGATCTGCCCACCTTGACCTCCCAAAGTGCTAGGTTACAGGTGAGAACTACTGTGCACAGCCCTTTTTTCTTTTCTTTTTTTTTTTTTTGATATTAGGTCTCGCTCTGTTTTCCAGGCTGGAGTGGAGTGGTATGGTCACAGATTGCTGAAGCCTCAACCTCTCAACCTTTTGGACTAAAGCAATCCTTACACTGCAGCCTTTGAATAGCTGAAACCACATGTGTACACCACCATGCCTGGATGATTTTTTTGTATTTTTGTAGAGATGGGGTTTGGCCATGTTTCCAAGTCTGGTCTCAAACTCCTAAACTCAAGTCTCAAGTGATCGGACCACTTTGACCTCCCAAAGTGCTGGGTTACAGGCATGAGACACTGTGTTCAGCCCTTTTTTCTTTCTTTCTTTCTTTTTTTTTTTTTTTAAGATTAGATCTCACTCTGTAACCCAGGCTGGAGTGCAGCATCGTGATCACGGCTTGCTGAAGCCTCAACCTCTTGGGCTCAAGTGATCCTCTCACCTCAGACTCTTGAATTGCTGGGGCTACAGTTGCACACCACCATGCTGGACTAATTCTTTGCATTTTTAGTAGAGATGGGGTTTTGCCATGTTGCCCAATCTGGTCTCAAACTTCTGAACTCACGTGATCTCCCCACCTCAGCCTCCCTAGTTGGGAGGTACAAGCGTCAGCCAATGTGCCCAGCCTTTGTTCTCCTTTTTTTTTTTAATCGATTTTTGAGATGAGGTCTCACTGTTACCCAGGCTGGAGTGTGGGTGGTGTGGTAACGGCTTGCTGCAGCCTCAACCTTTTGGGAAAAAGAGATTCTCTCGCCTCAACCTCTTCAATCGCTGAAACCACAGGTGCACACCACCATGCCTGGCTAAGTTTTTGTATTTTTCATAGAGATGGGCACACATAGCCTGGTGTGGCGGTGTGCAGTTTCCCAGTGTGGTCTCGAACTCCTGAACTGAAGTGATCCACCCACCTGGCCTCTCAAAGTTCTGGGTTACAGGTGTGAGCCACTGTGCCCAGCCCTTTTGTCTTCTTTTTTCTTTCATTGTTTTATTTTGAGATTAGATTTCCCTCTGTAACCCAGGCTGGAGTGCAGTGGTGGGATCACGGCTTGGTGCAGCCTCAACATCCTGATCCTTCCACCTCAGCCTCTTAAA
The DNA here is from genome assembly GCA_963573385.1 of Cacajao melanocephalus. Classification (NCBI taxonomy): domain Eukaryota; kingdom Metazoa; phylum Chordata; class Mammalia; order Primates; family Pitheciidae; genus Cacajao; species Cacajao melanocephalus. The sequence goes on from CAUYLG010055463.1 coordinate 35,288, forward strand.
TAGCAAGGATCATAGGTGTACACCAACACGTCTGGCTACTTTTTTGTATTTTTGGTAGAGATGTAGTTTTACCATGTTGCCCAGTCTTGTTTCAAACCCATAAACTCAAGTGATCTGCTCTCCTCGGCCTCCCAAAGTGCTGGGTTACAGACATGGGTTACCGTGACCAGCCCTTTTTTCTTTTATAAACGTTGTTTTTGTTTTTGTTTTGAGATTAGACCTCCATTTGTTACCCAGGTTGGAGTTCAGTGGCAATCACGGCTTTCTGCAGCCTCAACTTCCTGGACTCATGTGATCCTCCCACCTCAGCCTCTTGAAAAGCTGGGAAAACAACTGCACACCACCACACTTGACTAATTTTTTGTATTTTTGGTAGAGATGGAATTTTCCATGTTGCCCAGTCTGGTCTCAAACTTCTGAACTCAAGTGATCTGCCCTCCTCAGTCTCCCAAAGGGCTGGGTTACAAGCATGAGCCACTGTGCCCAGTCCTTTTTTCTTCCTTTTTCTTTCTTAGATTAGGTCTCCCTTTCTTTCCAGGCTGGAGTGTGGTGGTGTGGTCATGAATTGCTGCAGCCTCAGCCTTTGGGCTAAAGCAATCCTCCCACCTCAGCCTCTTGAATAGCTGAAACCACAGGTGCACACCACTGCCTGGCCAATTTTTTTGTATTTCTAGTAGAGATGGGGTTTGGTCATGTTGCCCAGGCAAGTCTTGAACTCCTGAACTCAAGTTATCGGACCCCCTTGTCCTCCCAAAGTGCTGGGTTACAGGTGTGAGCCACTGTGCCCAGCCCTTTATTCTTATTTTTTTATTTTTAATTTTTGAGATTAGGTCTTGTTCTCTAACTCAGGCTGAAGTGCAGTGGCATGTTCACAGCTTGCTGCAGCCTCAAACTCCTGGCTTATGTGAGTCTCCCATCTAAGCCTCTTGAATAGCTGGGGCCACAGGTGCACACCACTAAGCCTGGATAATTTTTTGTATTTTTGGTAGAGATGGGGTTTTGCCATTTTATCAAGTCTTGTCTTGAACTCCTGAACTAAAGCAATGTGCCCATCTCAGCCTCCCAAAGTCTGAATTACATGTGTGAGCCACTGTGTCCAGCCCTTTTTAATTGTATTTTCTTTGTTTGTTTGATGTGTTTGAAATTAGATCTCACTCTTTTACTCAGGTTGGAGTGTACTGGCGTGATCACAGCTTGCTGCAGCCTCAACCTCATTGGGCTCAATCGATCCTCTCAGCTCAGCCTCTTAAATAGCTGGAATGGCAGGTGCACACCACCTCACCTGGCTAACTTTTCATATTTTTGGTAGAGACGGTGTTTAGCCATGTTGCCAAGTCTGGTCTCAAATTCCTGAACTCAAGTGATTTTCCCTTCTGGGCCTCCAAAATGCTGGGTTACAGGCATGAGCCACTGTGCCCAGCCTTTGTTTCTTTTTTGTTTGTTTTTGTATTTTTTGAGATTAGTTCTCACCCTGTTACCCAGACTGGAGTGCAGTGGCGTGATTACAGCTTGCTGCAGCCTCAACCTTCAGGGCTCGAGTGATCCTTCTACCTCAGCCTCTTGAATAAGTGAAACCATACGTGCACCCCACTACACCTGGCTAATTTTGTATATTTTTGCTAGAGATGGAGTTTTTCCATGTTGCCCAGTATGGTATTGAACTCCTGAAATTGAGTGATTTGCCCACCTCGGCCTCACTAAGTGCTGGGTTTCATGCATGAGCCACTGTGCCCAGACCTTTTTCCCTTTTTTGGGGGGGGGATTATGTCTCACACTGTTACCAAGGCTGGAGTGCAGAGGTGTAGTTATGGCTTGCGGCAGCCTCAACCTCCTGGGCCCAAGTGGTCCTCCTACCTCAGCCTCTTGAATAACTGGGACAATGGGGGCCCACCACCAGGCCTAGCTAATCTTTTGTATTTTTTGTAGAGATGGGGTTTTGCCATGTTGTCCAGTCTGGTCTCAAAGTCATGAGCTCAGGTGATCTGTCCACCTCAGCCTCACAAAGTTCTGGTTATAGCTGTGAGCCACTGTGCCCAGCACTTTTCCTTTCCTTCTCTCTCTCTCTCTCTCTCTGTCTTTTTTTGTGATTAGGTCTGGATTTTTTAATCCAAGCCAGAATGCAGTGGCATGGTTATGGACTGATACAGCCTCAACCTTCCAGGCTCAAGTAATCCTCCCACCATAGCCTGTTAAATAGCTAGACGACAGGTCCAAAACTTCATCTCTAGCAAAAAGACAAAAATATGTAGTGGTTTCCACCTATGGTTTCGCTTATTTACCATGCCAGGCTAATTATTTGTATTTTTGATAGAGGTGGGTTTTCCTATGTTGCCCAGTCTGGTCTCAAATGCCTGACCTCAAGTGATCTGCCCACCTCTAGCTCCCAAATTGCTGGGTTACAGGCATGTGCAAATGTGCCAGCCTTTTTTTTTTCTTTTTTCTTTTTCTTTTTTTTTTTTTTTTGAGAATAGGTCTCGCTCTGTTACCCAGGCTAGAGTGCAGTGACATGGTCATGGCTTGGTGCAACCTCAAACTCCTGGGCTCAAGGATCTTCTAACCATAGCCTCTGGAATAGCTTGGACCACAGGTGCACACCATTACACCTGGCTAATTTTTTGTACTTTTGGTAGAGGTGGGGTTTTGCCCAGATTGTTTCTAACTCCAGAACACAAGTGATCTGCTTCCCTTGGCCTCCCCAAATGCTGGGTTACTTGTGTGATCCAGTGTGTCTAGCTCTGTTGACTTTTTTCTTTTTTTTTTTTTAGATTAGTTCTTGCTCTGATACCCAGGCTTGAGTGCAGTAGTGTGATCACGGCTTGCTGCAGCCTCAACCTTATGGGCCCAATCAATCCTCCTGCCCCAGCCTCTTGAAGCACTGGGACCACAGGTGCACACCACTGTGCTGGGCTAAATTTTTTTGAATTTTTGTTAGAGATGGGGTTTTAGGTCTCACTCTTTTACGCAGGCTGAAGTGCAGTGGCATCATCATGAATTACTGCAGCAAAAAAATAAAAAAATTAAAAGAAAAGAAGAAAAAAAGGGTTATGAACAGTGTCTCATGCCCGTAACCCAGAACATTGAAAGGTCGAGGTGGGCAGATCACTTGAGTTCAGCAGTTCGAGACCAGACTGAACAACATGGCAAAACCCCATCTCAACCAATGATACAAAAAGTGAGCAAGGTGTGGTGGTGTGCACCTCTGGTTTTTACTATTCAAGAGGCTGAGGTGGGAGGATTGCTAGATCCCGGGAGGCTGCGGTTGTAGCAAGCCATTGTCATGCCACTGCATTCCAGCCTGTTGGGTAACAGAGCAAGACAAAAAGGAAGAGAGAGACAAAGAAAGAAAGAGAGAGAGAGAGAGAGAGAGAGAGAGAGAGAGAGAGAGAGGAAGGAGGGAAGGAAAGAAAAGAAAAAAGAAAAGAAAAAAAAGAAAAGAACAACAGGCTGGGCACAGTGGCTCATGCCTGTAACCCAGCACTTTGGGAGGCCAGAGGGGCAGATCACTTGAGTTCAGGAGTTTGAGACAAGACTTGGTAACATGGCAAAACCCCATTTCTACAAAAAATACAAAAAATTAGCCAGGCATGTTTGTGTGCACTTGTAATTCTAGCTATTCAAGAGGCTGAGGTAGGAGGATCGCTAGAGCCCAGGAGGTTAAGGCTGCAGCAAGCAGTGACCATGCCTCTGCACTCCAGCCTGTGTAACAGAACAAGACCTAATCTCAAAAAAAAGAAAGAAAGAAAGAGAAAGAAAGGAAGGAAGGTAGGAAGGAAAGAAAGAAAAGAAAGAGAAAAAGAAAAAAGTAGAAAAACAGCTGGGCACAGTGGGTCATGCCTGTAACCCAGCACTTTGGGAGGTTGAGGTGAGCAGATGACTTGAGTTCAAGAGTTGGAGATCAGACTGGGCAACATGGCAAAACTCCATCTTCACAAAAAATACAAAGTATTAGCCAGGTTTAGGGGTGTGCGCCTGTGGCCCTAACTATTCAAAAGTCTTTGATGGGAGAAACATGTGGGCCTAGAAGCTTGAGGCTGCAGCAAGCTGTAATCATGCCACTGCACTCCAGCCTGCATAGAAGAATAAGAGTTAATTAAAAAAAAAAAAAAAGGAAAAAAGGAAAAAGGGTTGGGCACAGTGGCTCACACCTGTAACCAAGCACTTTATGAGGCCAAAGTGGGTAGGTCACTTGAGTTCAGGAGTTGGAAATTTGCCTGGGCAACATGGCTAAACCCCTTCTCTACCAAAAATACAAAAAATTAGCCAGGTGTGGTGGTGTGCACCTGTGGTCTCAACTATTCAAGAGGTTGAGGTGGAAAGATCACTTCAGCCCGGGAGGTTGAGGTTGCAGCAATCCATGACCATGCTACTGCACTCAGTTTGGGTAACAGAGCAAGACCTAATCTAAAAAAGGGCTGGGCATGGTGGCTTATGCCTGTAATCCCAGCACTTTGGGAGGCCAAGGTGAGTGGATCATGAGGTCAGGAGATTGAGACCATCCTGGCCAACATGGCATCTCTACTAAAATGCAAAATATTAGCCGGGCATGATGGCATGCACCTGTAATCTCAGCTACTTGAGAGGCTAAGGCAGGGAAATTGCTTGAACCCAGGGGGCAGAGGTTGCAGTGAGCCAATATCACATTATTGCACTCCAGCCTGGGGACAGAGCGAGACTCCATCTCAAAAAAAAAAATTGTTATTTAAAATAAAAAAAAATAGGAAGAAAAAAGGGCTGTATATAGTGGCTCATGCATATAACCCAGAACTTTGGGAGGCCAAGGTGGGCAGATCACTTGAGTTCAGAAGTTCAAGACCAGACTGAGCAACATGGCAAAACCCCGTCTCTACCATAAATACAAAATTTAGCCAGGTATGGTGGTGTGCACCTGTGGCCTCAGCTATTCAAGAGGCTGAGGTGGGAGGATCCCTTGAGCCACCCAGAAGGTTGAGGCTGCAGCAAGCTGTTATCACCCCACTGCACTCCAGCCTGGGTAACAGAGGGAGACTTAATCTCAAAAAATACATAAAAAACAAACAAATAAGAAAAGTGGCTGGGCACAGTGTCTTAAATGTGTAACGTGGCACTTTGGGAGGCCAAGGTGGGTATATCACTTGAGTTCAGGAGTTCAAGAGTCGACTGGGAAACATGGCAAAACCCCATCTGTACCAAAATACAAAAAATGAGCCAGATATGGTGGTGTGCACCTGTGGTCCCAGCTATTCAAGAGGCTGAGCTTGAAGAGCTGTTTGATCCTAGGAGGTTGAGGATGGAGCAAGTCATGATTACACCACTGCACTCCAGCCTGGGTAACAGAGTGAGACCTAATCTCAAAAAATACAAAAAAAAAAAAAAAAAAAAATAAGAAGAAGAAGAAGAAAAAGAAAGGAAAAAGAGAGGAGAGCACAGTGGCTCACACCTGTAACCCAGCACTTTGAAAGGCCAAGGTGGGCAGATCACTTGAGTTCAGGAATTGGAGACCAGACTGGGCAACATGTCAAAACCCCATATCCACCAAAAATTCCAAAACAAAAAGCGAGGCATGCTGGTGTGCACCTGTGGTTCAGCTATTCAAGAGGCTGAGGTAAGAGGATCACCTGAGCCCAGGAGGTTGAAGCTGCAGCAAGCCGTGATATGCTGCTGCACAACAACCTGGGTTACATAGCAAGACCTAATCTATAAAAAAATTTTAAAAATGGTGATCGTTAAAAAATTTGAAGACAACAGATGCTGGAGAGAATGTGGAGAATTAGGAACACTTTTACACTGTTGGTGGGAGTGCAAATTAGTTCAACCATTGTGGAAGACAGTGTGGCTATTCCTCAAGGACCTAGAAATAGAAATTCCATTTGACCCAGCAATCCCATTACTGGGTATATATCCAAAGGATTATAAATCATTCTATTATAAAGACACATGCACATGTATGTTCTTTGCAGCACTATTTATAATAGCAAAGACCTGAAATCAACCCAAATGCCCATCGATGATAGACTGGACAGGGAAAATGTGGGACATATACACCATGAAATACTAGGCAGCCGTAAAAAATGATGAGTTTGTGTCCTTTGTAGGGACATGGATGAACCTTGAAACCATCATTCTCAGCAAACTGACACAAGAACAAGAAAACAAACACCGTATGTTCTCACTCATAGGCGGGTGTTGAACAATGAGAGCACATGGACACAGGGAGGGGAGCATCACACACGGGGGACAGTCGGGGGGAACTAGGGGAGGGACAGTGGGGGATAGGGAGTTGGGGAGGGATAACATGGGGAGAAATGCCAGATATAGGTGATGGGAATGGAGGCTGCAAACCACATTGCCATGTATGTACCTATGCAACAATCCTGCATGTTCTTC
>CAUYLG010055464.1:0-63313 GCA_963573385.1 Cacajao melanocephalus
GGCAGAGAATTGCTTGAATCCAGGAGGTGGAAGTTGCAGTGAGCCGAGATTGAGCCACTGCATTCCAGCCTGGGCGACATAGCTAGACTCAATCAAAAAAAAAAAAAAAAAAAAAAAAGGCAGAAGAATGAGGTTACCCAATATGACACCCTCCTGGGATTCCAGAGCCTGCAGCACAGAAGCTGGACCAGGAGATGGTGCTGCTCACTTGCAGGTCAATGCACATGTCAGCTGCTGCCTCACTGGAGTTGCTTTTCTGGTTCTGTTTTTGTTGTTTGTTTTGGGGGGTGGAGGGAAGAGATGGGTTATGAAGTTGTAGGAACCTACCTCTTGGAAGGCCTTGGGTTTCCCCACTTCTTTCTGAACCTCACCCCAGACCTGGAGTTGACTTCTTTCCACCGTGGGCCTCCAACCCCTTCCCAAGCCAGTGCCTAGGAGGGACCCACTCCCACGGGAGTCCCAAGCAGAAAGAACCCCTAAAGTAACTTCTGGATCTTTTCCAGGTCCTGTAGCCTTGAGAAAATCTGATTAAGAGATGTCTCCTCTTGTTTCCTTACGAAGAAAGGAAAAAGAAAAGATGTATCCTGCCGGGCACATTGGTGTGAGCCTGTAGTCCCAGGTACTCTGGAGGCTGAGTGGGGAGGGCTGCTTGAGCCCAGGAGTTTGGGGCTGCAGTGAGCTATGACAGTACCCGTGAATACACACTGCAGCACCCTGGGCAACATAATGAGACCCTGTCTCTAAAACAAAAATAGCAAAACTAATTTGTGGGCTGGGCATGGTGGCTCACGCCTGTAATCCCAGCACTATGGGAGGCTGAGTGAGGTGGTGGATCATTTGAGGTCAGTAGTTTGAGACCAGCCTGGCCAACATGGTGAAACCCCGTCTCTACTAAAAATACAAAAATTAGCCGGGTGTGGTAGCACAGGCCTGTAATCCCAGCTACTCAGGAGGCCAAGGCAGGAAAATCACTTGAACCCAGGAGGCAGGGGTTGCAGTGAGCCGAGATTGAGCCACTGCATTCCAGCCTGGGCAACAGAGTGAGACTCTGCCTCAAAAGAAAAAAAAATTGTAAAAATGTGGTTTTTCTTTCAAGAGCATATAAGTGTCTCTATCATATAATTCCACACCCTTTCAAGGAGCTCATGACCCACCCCCTCACCACATAAAGAATCCCTGAGCAAACCCAACCCTTGATTTTCCAGAGGAGGAACAGAGACCCAGAGGAGCCAGTAACTGACTCTTCTGCTGTGCTCAGCAGTGCGGCAAACAGGCTGGGGGTGGGGAGCTAGGTTGGCACAAGCTGGTGGCAGACACAAGTGGGGCGAGCAGAACCCCGGTGTTGCACGAACACTGGCGCCTGACTCTGATTCCCGGGCTGCAGTCTCCCGACGTGGGAGGGTGTGATTCAGATTGGGGTGCAGCAGAGCCACTGAGCACAGCTGCTACTGCAGGGCCGTGAGCTGGAGAAGGGGGTGCAGGGGGCCTGGCCTCCTTCCAGTGCTGCCTCTGAGGCTACAACAGGGCTAACCTAGGCTGGCTTCCTGAAAAGCACAGGGAGGCGGAGGCTGCCTTCCTGCACTCCTCGGCAAGTGCCCCCACCTGCTCAGGCACTGGCTGGGCAGGGGGTGAGAATGGGGGTGAAGAAGGTTGAAGGGGCCAAAGGAAGCAGTGTTAGCAAAATGGATGGGGTTGCACAGAAGCGCTCACTCTGTCTTCCCCCCACCTCCAGCATCCATCTCTCCAGACTCCCTCCTCTTTCTGCATCTCTCTGAAGTCCAGGGAACCTTCTTCATCCCACACAGTACATGCCAGGTGAAGCTCCGCCTGCAGGTCGCGGGGGGGGGGGGCGGGCATGAAGGTCACATGTGCATCAGAGACAACAGAGCCAAATGCTGGGATGGCATCACCAGTGACTTCCTAGACATCTTTTGCCCCAGGCCAGTGGTGTTGCTGTTCCGTCCACCCCCAGAGTGGGCACAGAAGAGGGCAAAGGCTACAGTGGGGCACCAGCTGTTCCCAGGCCCTAGGCTGTGAGCGTGCTCCAGGGGGTTCAGCCACCCGAAAAAAGCTGCTGTGCTCAGCAGTGCAGCAAATAGGCTGGAGGGAGTGGGCGTCCAGGACAGCTGCAGGCTGCTGGCAGGCACACAGCGGGGTGCGCGAGGCTCTCTGGCTCTCCGTCCCTGGAGTCTCTGGCCCAGTGCCTCAGGGTGTCTGTGTCCATCTTGTTGTTGGTCTAAGGCATTGAGGAAGCCAGGGCCGGGAGGGAAAGAGCTAAGCTGAGAAGGAAAAGGCAGTTTCCAAGCCTGGCTTGATCACTGATTTGCTGGGTGACCCTGCCCCTGCACAAGTCATTAGTCCACGCCAGCCCTCAGTTTCCTCTGTATAAAGAGGGAGGGTTGAGCTGGAGAATCCGTGTGGCCTGGGATAAGCTACCTAACCTGGCTGTGCCTCAGTTCTTCCCCTGTGAGAGGAGGACACCCCCCTCGGCTCACTGGATCCTGGAGAGGATTAAGTAACATCAAGTCCCTGGCGCGGTTCCCCGGGCACAGTAGGTGCCTATTTATGAGTTCCCTTTCTCTAAACCTTCACACTGGGCTTGTGACCCCTTCTTCCTGGAAAGGGGAGGGCCACCCTCCTTTCCCGGCTCCCCCTACCTCCAACTTCCAGGACCTTCTCCGGGTCAAGAGACCCAAAGAAAACTCAAGGAGGGGACCCAAAGTCTGGGCCCACCTGGCCTACCTTGCTCAGGGGGCGGGGGCTGGAAACCGGAACCAGCGGAGGAGGGGGCGCTCATCAGGAAAGGCAGCCCACCCCCCCGCATCTCGGCAGCGCCAGCAATGCCCCGGCACCCCCGCAGCCCGCCTCTCCTTCGCGCCCAGCTCCCCTCCACCTATAAATAGCACAGGACGAGCTCGCCGTGGCGATGACGCGGCTGGGCAGGCGGAGGGAAAGGAGGCAGCTCTGCCAGAGCGGTGGGCGGCCGGCGCGGCGGCGGGAGGGGTGCGGCCCCTCCATGACGGGCTCCACTGAGTCATCCTGGGGCCCCACGGGCCGCGACTGTCCCCGCCGCCAGCGTTTCTGTCTCGGGCTTGGGGGACGGGGACTTCGGGGGTGAGGCTGACCTCGGGCGGGTACTGAGCCCTCCCAGACCCCCGGCACGCCCGGTCTCGGAGGGCACCTCTGGGTGGGCAAGACTGGTCCCGACAGCCCTGGCTCGCAGGTGCGTGTCCACCCCCTGCGACACTCAGGTGCACGTGGAGCCGGAGCCCCACCCCGTTTCCTTCCAGCGTCCCCACACCTCCTCCCCCTTTCCTCAGGTCCCCTTTCGGCTCTCCCCAGACCTCACTCTCCTCGGACTGCTAGAGGAAGGGGATGAAGCTTGGGACCCCGGCCGGCCATGTTGCCGCCTGCCCAGCACCCCTCCTTTCAGAGACGGAGGAATCCTGCTCTCAGCCTTGCCCCTCTCAGCATCCCCAGCCCCTACTCCCCAACCTCCCTGCCCCTTTCCTTCCTCTGTCCCAATGAGACACAGAGCAGATGGGCTGGGACAAGAAACATTTAATTAGAGATCTGGGGGCTCGGCAAGAACCCAGCAGACCCATCATGCAGCCTCATGTACAGTGGGCATTGGGCCCGCCCCTGGGATATTGCTGGGGGGACCTCATGGCAGCAAACAGGGCAGTGTGGCTTGAACCCCCACTTTGCAGGGGAGAAGTGGGGCAGGGGCGAAGTGGGGCAGGGGCGTTTAGGTAGGAGGACCTGTGTCTCCCACTGCATGGGAGGGTTTAACTGTGCCCAGAATGGGGGTGGCATGGGTGGGCACAATCAAGGGCATAGAGGAGGGTCTGAGCTTGGGGGAAGGAGGTTGGCACCAGAGAAAAGCAGCCTGCAAAGGAGGGGTCCTCTCTGTGTGTGCCCACCCACCCCCTTTCCTGGAAGCCAAACAGAACATTCCACCTTCCTTATCTGTCTTCCACCCAGTCTTTTCCCCAGGGGTCTGTGTCCAGGACAAGGGAGCAGATACAATCGGCAAAGGGGCTCCTGCAGCATCTGCCCATTCCCTGCAGAGCCTGGAGAGACACGGGAGAAAGGTCAGCCCAGAGGGTTGGGCTCCTGAGGCAGGCCAGCAAAGCCTGGGATGGGAACTGACAGTCAAGTCACAGGCTCCCCTGGCCGGTAGTTCCTGTATGACTGGAGGTCCTGACAGTGCAGTGGGGTTGTTTTGACCAAGCATGGGCCAGGGTTTTGTTCTCAACCGGGTTTCCGTGTCCAGGCAGCTCTTGGGTTTTCTTTTCTTTTTCTTTTGAGACAGAGTCTGGATCTGTCGCCCAAGCTGGAGGGCAGTGGCATAACAGAGCCTCCTCAGCTCACTGCAGCCTCCGCCTCCCAGGTTCAAGCAGTTCTCCCACCTCAGCCTCCCAAGTAGCTGGGATTACAGGCACCCCTAATCATGCCTGGCTAATTTTTGTGTTTTTAGTAGAGATGGGGTTTCACCATGTTGGCCAGGCTGGTCTTGAACTCCTGACCTCAGGTGATCCGCCCACCTCAGCCTCCCAAAGTGCTGAGATTACAGGCATGAGCCTCCACACCTGGCCAGCTCTTGAGTTTTCTACTTGAAAGGACAGTCTCTGAATTGTCACACCTTCCAGGGACCTCAGCCTTCCCCTCCTCTATCAGCCCAGGTTTCAAGTAATGGGAAAGATTCCTGCAAAACTTTCCTGAGAATTGACCGAGTGACAGAGGGGAAGACCAGAGGGTGGACTTAGGACCCTCCTATGGCCCTGGGTCCCTTCCCCACCCAGGGTGGAGGGCCGAGGACAAAAGAAGACCTGCTCCCAAGGCCCCACTTGCAAAGGAGCAGATGCATGGTCACACAAACACAGACCCAAGCAGAGGCTCTGTGGGGAGAGGGGTGTGCCAGGCATGCACAGGCAGTGTGGGCAGGGGAAGGCTGGAAGAAGCAGCAAAGAAATGCCCCAGAACCCTCCCTGGGCCAGCAAGTGGACTGGGATGCCTGGGTGCTGGGTGGACCTACCTGTAGCTTCCTCATTCCCTCCCACCCCACCCCATCCCTGCCAAGTCCCAGAGGATATACCACTCAGGGCACCCCACCCAAGAAAGAAAATATTCCTCAGCACAGAGGCTCCTAAGCCACAGTGAGTGGCACCTAGGAGAGAGACAGAGGGAGGAAGGGTATGGAGTGGACAAGGGGGCCTGATCCCCTCCCTGGCCAGAAGCAAGGGCCAGGCACGGGTAAGGGTGGCATCTGGGTTCCCTTGGCTCCTCTCAGATCTCGGTCAGGGCGTCGACTGGCACCAGGCCTCGCTTCTTGCCGCTGCTGACTCGGATGAAGCCATCAGCATCCTTGCTTCTGCCCATGCCCACACATATCTGAGCCAGAGAGACACGGAGCTGAGGCCTGGCATGGCTGGCAGCCCTGCCCTCAGTCCTGCCCATGGCCCCCAGGGGACCCCTCCAGGGGATGATGGGACCAGTGTCAGATGTGGATCAAGCCCTTCGCTGGAGTGATGGGAACAGATTTCACGAGGGTAGAGGCCTCAGCAGTGAGACCAGGACATCAGCAGACATGAAGCAGCGCTTCAGGGCTGACCTTGGAGATCAGCCGCCATACTGCCCCGCCCCACCCCCATCACAGAGGAGGTTACAAGGGAAAAGGACTTGCCTCAAGTGACAGGAAAGGCCAGAGCTAGCGTTCAAACCTGAGCTTTAGACTCTGAATCTAGTGCTCCTGACCTAACCCAAGCTGCCTGTAATGTCACTCAGTCTCCTGTCTCTGTTAGTCATGAGCCCAAATTCTCCAACAGGGGCTGGCAGGAGGGCTTGCATCCCCTTCCTTCTAACCTGCTTTCCTCCCAGCTGCCAGGATCAGCCTCCTCCTGACATTTGCTCCCACCCCACAGCCTGACTCCGTGCCTCCACCGCAGGGCCCCAGGCTGGGCCTCAGGCACTCACCTGGTTCTCCTTAAGGCTCATGTAACCCTGTTCCTTGTTCCCGGAGAAGGGCTGGCAGCAGCGCCAAACATTCTCACCTGGCCTCACCCGCTGCACAAAATTAGCTGGGAAGAAGCCAACCCGGTCTCCGATCTTGCCCTGGGGATGAGGTTGGCAATGAGCACCTGAGCCACTCCCCACCCCTCCTTCCCACCGCTGCTTTCTCCAGACCCGGTTCCCACTCAGTGCCAACGCCATTATCCTCCAGATCTGGGGCTCTCCGTATTCCAGGTATTCCAGCCCCCAGCCAGGTGGCTTCTGGCCCGGGAAGGGAATGAGGTAAGCAGAGAGACAAGGCTGAGGCAAGGAGAGTCAAAACGGAGAGGATGTCAAAAGGGTTGGTCTTCGTTTTGGCTAGGACCAGTGGTTGGAGGAGAGGTTGTCTTTGGGGCCTGGTGAGAAGGTGGGGGCAGTGCCCATCAAGGGTGGGGGCTGCTGGGGTGCCTACCAGGGTCCCTCCACTCCCCACTCTGCCGAGTCACCTTCCACCAGTCCTCATTAGAGTCATCCACCAGCATGATCCGATCTCCAGGCCTGGGGAGGACAGAGCTAGGTTAGCATATGGAGCAGGGAGTCGTGCCCGTCCCCATCCTAGGAGTCCCTGGGCACCTGGGACCCTGCAGTCCTCAGCTGGGAGAGAGGATTCCTTTTTGTTGTTTTTTAGACAGAGTCTCACTTTGTCACCCAGGCTGGAGTGCAGTGATGCGATCTCGGCTCACTGCAACCTCCACCTCCTGGGTTCAAGTGATTCTCCTGCCTCAGCCTCCCAAGTAACTGGGATTACAGGTACCTGCCACCATACCCAGCTAATTTTTGTATTTTTAGTAGAGATGGGGTTTTAAGTTTCCACATGTTGGCCAGGCTGGTCTTTTTTTTTTTTTTTTTTAATCATTATGCAAAACAAGCCAGGTTGGTCTTGAACTCCTGACCTCAAGTGATCTGCCGGCCTCAGATTCCCAAAGTGCTGGAATTACAGGCATGAGCCACCACGCCCCACTGGGAAAAGATTCTTGATGCCCTCAGAGGACACTGTGTGACCACAGGTGCAGCAGGCCCTTGCTGGGACAGCCCAGGCAGAGGGCAGGAGACATGACCCTAGCGTGAATCACTCTTAGACCCTGGGCAGCTCCGGCTCCTCTCTGGGCTCACTGGTCTCAAGCATGCAAGAAGGTTCCTGAAGGCTCCCCTCACACTGTGCCCCAAGGTCTGGGAGCACAGAGCTGCTCAGCAGGGCCGGTCACCAAGGGGACTTACTGCAGAGCCAGATCATTGTTCTCCTGGGGCAGAAACTTGTAGAGTGCGACGTAGGAGTACATGGGCCCCACATCCTTCCGCAGCAGGGCTTTGGGGGGCTGCGGGAGAATCTCTGGGTCGGTGACGGGAAAGCAGCACCCTCACTCCCCCCACTCTCCACTTGCTCTGAGTGTGCCACCCTGGGGGCTGTAGGGGACACAGCGAGTCCTGGGTCAAAGGCAGGGAGAAGTGAGACCCTCGTATGTGCTATGCTCACCCACCCCAACGGGCACTGGGCCAGGCTGGAGAGGGGAACCCCCTTTTGCCTGCTGTTCCCTGGAGTTGCCTGCCTTTGGAAGAGCAGGAGTAAGTGCAGTGGGCAGTGGGCTGGGGATAGGAGGGTAACTCCTCCTGCCTCCCATGCCCTCTCACCCTGGCATTGCCCATCCCTGAGGATAAGTGAGGAAGCAGCGAATCCCCACACACCATGTTCTTGCCCTCTTATGCATCAATGGCAAGAAGCGATGACACCCGCTCCCCACCCTGGCCTTCTGGGCTGGTGCCAGCACAGGCTCACCTGCTGTCCAGGACTCTTCTCCTCTGGTCCTGGCCCTTCACTCTCTGCTGGGGCTGTGAATACTGGAGATGCTAGGGGTGGGAGCAGGGAAGGGTGAGAGGCAGCAGGGAGCACCTCCATTGTACCTCATTCCTGCCCCTGGTGCCCGCTGCCACTCACCACTGTCACCAGGCCCCTCCTCGGAGCTGCGGATGCTGCCTTCCCCATCCTCAGTCAGCTCATCCCTCTCACTCTGGGGACAGAGAGAGGAGAGGGTTCAGCCCCCGAGCCCACTGTCCTGTTCAGACATCCCTCCCCAAAAGACCCCCCCCTTTTTTCCCACCATACCAGGCTCCGTGTCGGGGACTCAGAGGTACTGCTGAAACTGGAGCGGTTCATCAGTGCCAGGGAGGTGCCATAGCGCAGGGTCTCGTAGACAGGGTCCACCTTCCCACTGGCCCCTGCTGAATATCCACCCTCAAGGCCTGGCTCCGCCCTGAAGCCCTGCACCTCTAGCCCCAGCTCAGCATGCCCCAGGCTGAGCTCCCCAGCTGCCCCCTCACCTGTCCCTCCCAGGTCTTCCCCATCCCACAGATGGCTCCAGGTCCTCCCATGGTGCCCACGCAGAAGCTTGGATCATCCTGGACTCCTCGCTGTCCTCACTGCCCATGGCCACTCCATCGCCGAGCCCTCCCTCCCCGCACCCCCAGAACCCGCACACCTCCCTCCATCACCACTGCTCCCAGCCTAATTCACGCTACCACACTGTCTCGGCAGCTATCGTGGCCTTTCAACTGGTCTCCCTCCTTCCACTCCAGCCCTGCCAATCCACACAGCAACCAGAACGCTTTTGTAGAAACAGAAATTGCCCTTAGAAGAAAGTCCAAAGGCTACAATGGACGCCAAGGCCTCGAACCCATGGTCTCTTTACAGCCGCTCCATCTTCCTCCCTCGGTCCCAGCCACCACTCACTTTGCCTTTTTTTTTTTTTTTTTTTTTTGAGACGGAGTCTCCCTCTGTCTTACAGGCTGGAGTGCACTGGCCAGATTTCAGCTCACTATAACCCCGCCTCCCAGGTTCAAATGATTCTATAGTGTCAGCCTCCTGAGTAGCTGGGATTACAGGCACCCACCACCATGCCTGGCTAATTTTTGTATTTTTAGTAGAGTCAGGGTTTCACCATGTTGACCAGGATGGTCTTGATCTCTTGACCTCGTGATCCGCCCACCTCGGCCTCCCAAAGTGCTGGGATTACAGGCGTGAGCCACCGCGCCCGGCCCACTTTGCCCTTTCTTTAACTCCTTGTCCTTCCTTTCTCAGCCTTCCCTCTGCCCCACACCTGTCTTTCCAGATCCTGAACGGGCGAACCCCTCACACCTCATCCTTCACATCTCTGGGAAGTCTTCCCTGATTTTGCAGATGAAGACAGCAAGCTTTTTTTTTTCTCTCTCTCTCTTAGTTTAAAGACAGAGTCTCACCATGTTGGCCAGACTGGACTCCAACTCCTGGGCTCAAGCAATCCTCCCACCTCAGCCTCCCAAGTAGCTGGGATTACAGGTACGAGCCACCACACCGGGCTTTCAGCACACATTCTATGCTCTATTCCTTCTTTCCCACTTAAGGCACTCATGCTAATGGTGATCGACTGATGATTTGCCTGACTGTCCAATTTCAGTCCTATCTCCTTTACTAGGCCATAAATTCCACTTTCTTCACTACTGTGTCTCAGAGTCCAGCGCTGTGCTTGGCACTTAGTGTGTGCTTAATAAAGTGCTTTGTTGAAGGAATAATGAGTGAGTGAATGAATGAGCCCCAAATTCAGGACAGGAGCATCCAGAGAAGGGAAATGGTAGGAGAGCCAAGAACTGGCCGTGCCAGCATGACTCAGGTGCCCATCTCAGAAATGTTTATTTATTTATTTATTTTTTTGTGATGAAGTCTCACTCTGTAGCCTAGCCTGGAGTGCAGTGGCGCAATCTCCGCTCACTGCAACCTCCGCCTCCCGAGTTCAAGCAATTCTCCTGCCTCAGCCTCCTGAGTAGCTGGGACCACAGGTGCCTGCCACCACGCCCAGCTAATTTTTTGTATTTTTAGTACAGATGGGGTTTCGCTGTGCTGGCCAGGCTGGTCAGGGATGTTGATTTCTCATCACACCACAGTGGGAGCAGGGACAGCAGCCAAGGGGACACTCACCAGTGGGTGGGGACTCTTTGCTTGTGGCACAGGCTGGTGGTGGCTCATGCACCAGGAGAGGGGAGCTGAAGTTGCGGCGGAAGGAGGTGGACTATGACGAGAGAGAGCAGAGAGGGTGTGAGGAGGTCATGGCCCATGGAGAACTTGGTCCTTCCCAAGCCCAGGGCCCACCCCACAGGAGGGAGCCACCCTGAGGGGTACTCATTCCCCCATGTGACAGTTCTGGCAGCACTCAGCTGGCCATCTCTGCCTGGGTCCCCACTCACCGTCTTGCCTGGGCATTGCTGGTGGGAGATCTCCTCAGAGCACCAGAGGTGGACGCTGACTTTGCACGTCTTACATCGCAAGCCTTGCTTGGAGTTTCCTAGGAAGAATTTGGGTTCAGCAATTGAGGACACCCCCGTGGGCAAAGGGCAAAGGAGGCACGTTAGGGGATGAAGAGAGCAGATATTGGGCATCCTCGTGCCAGCCTTGAGGCCCCGCACCTACCCCTCACACAGTCAGGGTGTGAGGACTCATGGAAGCCAGAGTCGTCAGTAAACACGGCAGTGACACTGGGTACACCCCGCCCTCAGCCGTGCTCCCTTCTCTGCCCAGGGTAAGCGGCACAGTTAGGGATGGGTGCAGTGGCTCACGCCTGTAATCCCAGCAATTTGGGAGGCTGAGGTGGATGGATTGCTTGAGCCCAGGATTTGAGACCAGCCTGAGCAACACGGCAAAACCCCATCTCCACAAAAAATTTTAAAATTAGCTGGGTGTGGCAGTGTGTGTCTGTAATCCCAGCTACTCCAGAGGCTGAGGAAGGAGGATCCCTTGAGCCTGGGATGTGGAGGTTGCAGTGAGCCAAGATTGTGTCACTGCACTCCAGCCTGGGAGACAGAGTAAGACTCTATCTCAAAAAAAAAAAAAGAAGCACAGTTAGTATTGGGGCCCCTGAATAGCCAGAACCCAATAATATCCAACAGCTCCATGGGCCCACGCCCCAGCACCCACCCCGGTCCCTCCCCATGGTCACCTCGGCGCCCAGGTACCTACCTACGATGAGCTGATGGCACAGCTCGCAAGGGCTGGCTCGCTTGAAGACATGCTCCTGGAAGCTGTGCAGCCTCACTGGTTTGAGCGCTGCCAGGGGGCGTGCGACTGGGCATGGCGAGGGGCTGGGGGTGGACAGGCCCCTGTCCAAGGCTGGGGGTGGTGGGGAGGGAGGGGGCAGTGGGGTTGGGGGCGTCAGCAGCACCTCAGTGGGACACTTGAGCTCAGAGCCCGAGCGAAGGAAGAAGTTCTCCACACTCTTACTTCGGAGGATGGTCTTGAGGGAGAGGGAGCGCTTGAATCGCTGGAGCTGAGAGAAGAGGGAGCTATAAGTGGGAACCTGGAGGGGCCTGGCCGCGGAAGTCTTCCCTTCAGGGGGTCTAGAGGGGCCTGGCCGCGGAGGGTTTCCCTTCAGGGGGTCTCTGGCTGTTGGGGCAGCAGCAGCGGCAGCAGCAGTAGCGGCAGCAGCAGTAGCAGTAGCAGTGTGGGGGCTGAGGGCCGGAGCAAAACGAAACACCAAGAGAGAGGCTCCCTAGGTCCCGCTGATGCTTCGCAATCTCAGGTACCGCAAGAGCCAGGTGGGTGACCACGGGGAGAAAGGAGTCCTGGCTGAGCGGGCAGCAGTCAGGAGGGTTGAGGGCCGTGGCAAACTGGATCCCCAGGGAGCAGCTGCGGGTCTCCTCCAGCCAACCGAGAGTGCTCTGGAAGGCCAGCCCAGTGCTGCCAGGTTTTCTAATTTTTCAAAAGAAATCTAGACTTTGATGCGAAAGTGGATAGAAACAAGCTGAAGAGGTGCAGTCCCACTTTTCCTTGCAGAAATGGTGGTATACTCTTATTTCCTGTGCTTTCCTTTCTTTCACTTAACAGTAAATCCTGGAAATCATTCCATACCCACACATAAATAGATTCATCATTCTTTTTTATGGCCACAAAGTATTTTGTTGTATGGGTGTACCATTTACTCAAATTTAGAAAAATAAAAAATAGGCAGGGTGCAGTAGCTCCCGCCTATAATCTCAGTACCCTGAGAGGCTGAGGCGGGAGGGAATCGCTTGAGCCATGGAGTTGGAGGCCAGCCTGGGCAACACAGTATCCACGCGCGTCCTCAAACAGGCTGGGGGTGGGAGGAGCGATCGTCCTGGATCCTCATCCTTGGGGCTGATTCTCCCTCCAGAACCTCTCCCCAGCCCTCCCCTCCCAGCAGCTCATCACCTCCACAGCCCTTAATTCAGGCTCTGATGTCCCCATTCTGGTTCAAGGCCACAGCCCCCGCTCCAGCCCCTGCTTCCACCTGCCCTCTGTACAGCTGCTGGGGAGGTGATGCCTGACCCTGCTGAAAACCCTTCCTGGCTCCTCAGGACGCCATCCAAGGCACTCACCCCAGCCATGAGACTCTCCTTGCACCTTGGCCAAACCTGTCCTTCCAACCTGTGCCTTCCACCTGCAGCCCAGAAATGAGGATTCTTTAACTCCTCCATGCTTTTATGCATCTGAGCTTTTGCCATGTTTGTCCTCTTCTCTGCCTCACTCAGCTCGTACCCTCTTAATCCTGCCGATAGGCTTCCACTGGCCCTTCTCTTCTAGGAAAGTCTCTTTCGAAGGAATTCTGCTTCGTGGCCCACCCTCTCCTCTGGTGTCCGCTGCATCCAGCCCAACTTCCATCACAGCCCCAATCAGGTGATGGCTGTTATTTATTTCTCACTCCCCAGGAAATTGTGAGCCCCTTAGGGATGGGCACAATTGCTGGCTTCACATCCCCACGCAGGCTCTCAACACATAGTAGGTGCTCAGCCAGAGGCCTTTGGTAAACAAATGATAAGCTAGCGGCTGGACTCTCCATGGATCCCACATTCTGGAGGGCAGGGTGGATTCTGTGGTGAGGCCAGAGCTATTTCCACCTCTTACCTAAACATGCCCTACTGAGTCTTCCAAGAGAGAGGTCTGGAAGCCTCTTAACCAGAGCCTTGGCCGTCTCGCTTCCCACTGAGAGCTGCCTTACCCCTGCCCACTCCTTCCTACTACAGACAGAAACAGGGGCCAGCAGCCTGGCTCCAGGCAGAGGGATTTGGCCAGGGTTCCCAGTTGGCACGCCGGGCAGCCTATGTGCCATGGCTGTCTGCCTGGCCACCGTGCCAAGGGGATGGAAGTGGTGGCCCCTCCAGCCTCCAGGAGGCCAGCAGGCAGCAAGACAGAGAGAGAAGCAGAGGGGATGTTTGGGCATAAGGCAGGCTCTGGTGCGCCAGCTGGGAAGCCACAGCCCTGGGCTGTCTGGCACACTGAAGTGCTCAGCGCCTTCCAAACCCAGCTTCCTGGACAGCACTGTGGGCTTCTTTGTGTGTCTATGAGAAGCAAGGCCCCAGGCCCCAGATGCCTGGGCGTTGGAGCAGAGGTGGAAGGCTGGAGAGATGATTAATGAGAACACAAAACCCAGCCCATGTCAGGCTCTGGGCCAGCCAGGGCCGAATGTGGCTCTAGGGGCTCGGATGGGCCCCAAGAGGCAGGTGAACCATCCGCTGTTCTGTCCAGGGACCTCAGGCATGGAGCACACAGGGTCGCTGGAGTATGTGCTGGGGCTGGGGGCAAAACTAAACCTGCAGCCTGAAGGCAAATCACTTCACTTCTTCTCTCTGAGCCTCAGTTTCCCCACATCCAAGAGGGAAGACTAGATATTCTCTTCTTTTTCTTCACTCTTGTTGCCCAGGTTGGAGAGCAGTGGCACGATCTCGGCTCACTGCAACCTCCGCCTCCCGGTTCAAGCGATTCTCCTGCCTCAGCCTCCCGAGTAACTGAGATTACAGGCGTGCACCACCATGCCCAGCTAATTTTGTATTTTTAGTAGAGACAGGGTTTCTCCACGTTGGTCAGGCTGGTCTGGAACTTCCAACCTCAGGTGATCCGCCCGCCTTGGCCTCCCAGAATGCTGGGATTACAGGCATGAGCCACCGTTCCCGGCCAGGAAGACTAGACACTCTCTAAGCAATACAAGGCTCTAGGTCCAAATATCCCCAGAAACTTACATCTCTGAGGGGCTGTCGTGGTCCGAACACTGGAACTGAGCTAACACGCTATATGCAGCATCTCATTCATCCCAGTGTGGCCCTTGGAAGTAGTGATAATTACTGTCCCACTTTTCAGATGAGGAATCGAGGCTCATAGCGGTTAAATCACTTGCCCAGGAGTCCTCAGCTGGTAAACAGTAGAGCCAGGACTTGAACCAGTGACTCCAGCTACTGAGCCCAAAGCACCAGAAGCATCCTGCTGCACTGGGCCCTGCCTGGGCCCTCAGCCAGGGGCTCGTCCACCAGGTCAATCAGAGGTTGGGGTGAGAAGGGACCTGGAGGACTGGCCACCTAGAGTAGTTCCCACCCCGTCACCCTGCAATGCCCTGGCCACATCCTCTCTCAAGAGTTGGTCACCTCTTGTGATGGGAAGCAAGCGGTCTCTTGGGACAGTCATTCCATCTTTGGGCAGCTGCAATCACTGGAAAGTGCTTCCCTATATAGAGCTGAAACCTGCCTCCTTGGGATTTTTGCCTATCAGCCCTTGTTCCTCCCTTGGCTCCAGAAAGGGCTACTCCCTCTCATACACATCAGCCCTTCAAATATTTGAAGACATCATCAATCATGTCCCCCTTACCCCCCAGGCCCTTATTTTCATAGTAATCCTCATAGGAGGTTCCAAGTCTCCCTATCCTCCAGGCTGTGCCCTTTCCTGGTACCCCCTGGTCTCAGTGCCAAGAGCCTCCTCTGCTGGGTACCAGAGGCCTCTGGAACAGAATGTTCCCAGGTACCAGGGCAGCCCCAACTCTGCTGGCTGATACTCTCTGGCTTGGCTGTGGGCCCCAGATCCCAGCGGGGTGGAGAAGCGGGAAGCAATGACATGCCACCTGGGGTGGCTGGCAGATGTCAAAGGCTACAGGTCTGGGTTGGGGCATCTCTGCCAAATGGCTTGTTGCCTGCCCACTCCAGAGACATCTGGCTTGGTTACCCAAACTGAATTTTGGTGCAGCCAGGCCAGGTATTCCTGCTCCTGGGGCTCCTTGTTCCCTGAGAGGACTTTTTCCCATCTCTTCCCCCCACTATATTTTTGGTGCCCTCACTTCCCTGGGACCCATTCTCTGGCATGGAGAGAAGCTGCCGTGTACCCTGGCAAGTGGGCCCGCCTGGTCACTCTTCCTCCCAGTGCACCCAGTTTGTCCGGCTGGGAGCCTGGACCACCAAGTCTGTTCTTCTGAACCCCATCCTAGAGACAAGGCCTGGCCTGTTTCCACCCCCCACCTCCCCATACACTGGGCGGCCCCTTATTTCCTCAATCCCCACAGCATCTCCTGAAAGGGCATGAGGCATCTGGCAGTGGGTGGTGGCGGATGTGGCGCAAGCTGACTCAGAGCAGAGCTGGCATGAGGGGGTCCTTCCAAGGGTGGCAACAAAGGGGGTGATGGGCAGGCCCTATGTGGTAAGAAGGGATGGAGACCGAGAGGAGGAGGACTCCCTAGGAGGGTTGCTGAGTGGCTCAGATGCGGGGCTGATTCCGCCTGGGGGCAAGCAGGAGGCGGGCCAGCGATTCCCAGGGGTCACCAGCACTGATGAATAAGACTGGAATGTTGGTGTCACTGCCTCATGGGCACTGGCCCCCCTCTGTTGTACCTGCCTCACACTGAGCTGGGTGGGCAGCATCCAACCGCACTCTCTTCCATCTCCCCCACCCACACAGTCTGGAGACAGGAGCTTCTTTGGGCCAGGGTGAGGTGTGGGATGGAAGGAGGCTAGCGGGGGTCCTGGGTTCTCTCTCTGCCACCTCTGCCCTGCTGAATACTCCCAACCCGACCCACAGCCTAGTCTGTGTTAGTGCGGGAGTCCTTCACAAGAGTGAAGTGTAGGGAAGGGGTGGAGGGCCAGGGCTCCAGCTGGCCTGGCACAGAGGGGCTGGCTCAGGTATGTAACCTCTGCCCTCCCCTGCCCCTTGAATCTCCAAGTTCAGACCCAGAGGTGACAACACTGGAGGGTCCCTGGGCTGGGAGGAGAGACAGGTACAGACCTGCAGGCCCTGACCTCCCCCCACGCACAGCTGAGCAGGCAGCCTGCTGGAGTGCTGAGGCAGCACCACCCTGCACTCCTGCCCGCCTTCCAGAGCTCCCATGGAGGGGGCTGGAGCGAATAGGCCTTGGTATGGGAAGCAGGGCAGGGCCTGGGAGGCCCCCAAGTCCCTGGAGGCAAGCAGGGGGACTGTGTATGTCTACCCGGGGTGACCAGAGGACAACCGAGGTCAGCGGCATTGGAACTTAGGGGAGGTTCAGCTCCCAGACCGTCTGCTTGACAGAAGTTGTCACAAATATTCCAAGCAATATCCTCCCACCCAAAGAGGACATCTTAGTCCTTTCCCAGGAGAGACTTGGCTCTTAAATGGGAGTCAACTCTGTGGCCTGACAGACCAGAGTCGCATTTTTAGAAAGGGACAAGAGAAAGTCAGGTGTGCATGTGAAGACTGAAACGTGGAGACCCGCTGGGTCCCCGGGTGCAGGATGGGAGCTCCCTGGGGTGCCTCTGCCAGACTCCACCCTGATCCTATGGCCTCCTCCTCCATAGGATCGGGGTGGAGACAGTCCTCCTCAGGGTCACTCCCTTGATGACCTTGACCTTGAATTAACCTCAGCTCCTGCAGGGTGGTCAAGATGGAAGGAGGAGGAAGGGGGACAATGGGAAGAAGCCTAGGGAGCCAGCGATTCCTCCGGAGCTCAGGCCCCCACCATTCCTGGTCCTCACTGTCCCCCTTCGCCTCTGGAGAACAGGAACAGAATGGGAACAAAATACCAGGGGAAGAGAGAGGGAGGAGGTCTTGGCCTGAAGTCTGGGAGGGGGCAGGGCGCACCCTTGGCACAGCCCTTTCTGCCCCATCCCCAGGCCCGCTCAGGTTGCTCCCGCAGAACAGAACTTCTCGCGGGCCAGTCGCCAGTACCTAGAACTTGGGAAGGGAGCAGACGGATTAGAAGTGGGGTGGCGGGGGTGGGGGGTGGGGTGGGGGGGTGGTGCTGAGTGTGAGCGGCAGTCTCTCCACACCCCGTTCAACGCCAGGAGTCTGGGCTCCGCCCGCCTTCGCGGGGAGTAATTTATTCATGGTGACTCCCGCAGGAGTAACAATCATCCATAATTAGGGTTAATGATGACATTCATTAATTACGATGACTTCTCTTTTCGCTTCTACCCGCTCCCCCCCCCCCGCCCCCACCGCTTGGTCCCGCTCCCTGGGTAGGGGGTGGGGCTGCCTTTCTGGTCTGAAGCCACAACCGCAGGCCCGGGTCCCCGCCCGCGACTGACGGCCCGCGCTGCCGCAGGCCCCCGCGCGGACTCCGCAGCTGCGCACCCCCGGCCGCGGCCTCGCGTCCCCGAGCCCAACCCGGCTGGGAGTGGGGAATGCAGGACTGCGGAGGGGCAGGGAGAGACGCCCAGAGACGCGGAGATAAACACCCAGAGACGCAAGGAGAGACGAACACAGAGAGACGCCAAGACACAGACACGCAGGTTATAGACACACATTCAGAGACACGAGCGAGGACAGAGGCGCGGACTGAGCCCGGGACGTGGACCCGGCGGCCGCGGGAGGGTGCGCCTCGCACGCACAGCCGGGCACGCACCCCGCCGGCGCCGCTCCACACACGCCCTCCGGCCTCCCTGCGCCCACCCCTCCAACGAAGCCCGGTTGCCGCCTCCCCGGAGGGTAGCGATGGCGCGCGCGGCCGTGCGGTGCTAGTGTGATCCGGGGCTCCTCGTGGCCCCTCGTCTCCAATCCACTCCTCCCCCTGAGCGTGGCATGGAGCCTCAGTGGTCACGCGGGCCCCGCGACCGCGACCCCAGGACGCCCGGGCCCACAGGAGGACCCCGCCGGGAAGAGGACGCCCGGGCCAGGGACACACGGGGCGGGGACAGGCCTGGCGCCCCCCAAGTTACCTTGGTTTCCTGGAGAGCGGAGACGGTCCCTGGGGGGCTGTGGGTGGCCGCGTCATCCGGTTCGTTCTCCTTCTCGCTCATCTCGGTCATGGTTCGGGAGGAGGGTCGGAGAGGGTGCGGAGACTCGACGGCAGGCCGGCCGCGGGCAGGCTGCGGGTGGCGGGCGTCTCTGGGACTCTGAAGCCCTTCTCCAGAGGCTGCCCCCAGTTAGCCTCGGGCAAGGCAGCCCCCCACCTGCGGGCGCGGGCGGAGAAAGTTGCCGGGGTGGCGGGCGAGGGGAGGCGACCACGCCGAGCCGCGGGAGCGGGATGACCCCGGGCGAGAGGACCGAGGGTCTGCAGAGGATGCTGCTCGGAGTGCGGGGAGAAGGAAAGTGGGGCCGCGGGGATAAGCCGAGGGAGGGAGCCACGGAGCTGTCCGTGTCCGGCCGGTTCCGCCGTCCTCTGCGCCCGCCCCCCATCCCCTCCCCTCCCCCGCCGGCCCCAGCCCGGCACCCGGCGGCCCCTCCGCCCAGTCCTCGCCGCCCAACTTTGATTTAGGAGGTCGCCTGGTCCCGCCCCCTGCCCTCCGCCGCTCCCCCGCGCCGCCATGCAAATCGGGCTCTTAGCTATTGGCTGCCGCGGCGGCCAGGAGGGCGAGCTGGGCGGAATCTTGGGGGGCTCGACACGATGGGGCGGGGCTTGGCGGGGAAAGAAGCGGAGGAGGGAGTTTCACACTGAAAAACCCGGGATGGGGGGGCGTGACCAGATTGAGGGAAGCTTGGGGAGATCATAGTAGCGTCTGGATGAGTTGCAGGGAACAGAAATAGGTTGGGGCTGCAGCAACATAGCTGAGAGTGAGATCGAAGTTAGGACCTGGAGAGCGAAGATCGAAAGATGTCAGAGGTTGGTGAAGGAAGAATGGGGACCCATCTGTGCCATTAATTGGTTGCCTCTATGCCCTGAAAAGACTCTCTCCAAATATACACACACCTGGACTATGGTGTATGCGTCAAAGTCAGCCCAGGCAATTCCTCCTTGTGATGGAAAGCAGGATGATTCTATCCCTTTCCGGGCTTGGTGTCTGAACTTCAGCAGAGATGGGGCCTCAGTCCTCACACCCAAAGTCCCCAAACTTCACTATAACACGCTCCCCTCCTGAAGATCCTACCACAACTGGAGTTAGATCAGGGGATAATATGGAGGGGTGGGGGAAGAGGTCCTCACCCTCCAAGGTGCCCCTTTCTCCACCTGGTCTGACAATAACCTTCTATTATTTATTTATTTTTTATTTTTTGTTTAGAAACAGGGTCTCACTCTCACCCAGGCTGGAGTGCAGTGGTGTGATCATAACTCACTGCAGTCTCAAGCTCCTGGGCTCAAGCGATCCTCCCACCTCAGCCTCTCTAATTGCTGGGACCACAGTCATACTGGCTAATTTTTTAAATTTTTTGGTAGAGATGGAGTCTTGCTATGTTACACAGGATGATCTCCAACTCGTGGGCTCAAGCAATCCTCCCACTTTGGTCTCCCAGCATGTTGGGATTACAGGCGTGAGCCACTGTGCCCAGTCAAGATATTTCTTCTTCTCCTCCTTCTCTTTCCCCCTGCTTTTTTTTTTTTTTGAGACAGGGTCTTGCTGTATTGCCCAGGCTGTAGTGCAGTGGCCTGATCACAGCTCACTTCAGCCTGGACCTCCTGGGCTCAACCCTCCCAAACAACTGGGACCACAGGCACATGCCACTTCACTCGGCTAATTTTTAAATTTTTTTGTAGAGGTGGAGTCTATGTTGCCCAGGCTGGTCTTAAACCCCTAGGCTCAAGTGATCCTCCTGCTTCAGCCTCCCAAAGTGCTAGGATTACAGGTATGAGCCACCACACTGGCCAAGATGCTTCTTCTAATGCATGTTGATTATCTGGGACCCACTTTCCCAGGTCCCCCTCCTCCAGCCCCCTTTCCTTCTGCCCCTTCTGGCTCTGACCAGCAGATCTGGCTTCTTCTTTCCTGGTGTGAGTGGAGAGACTTCCGGGTTTAAGTCTCCCTCCTCCTCTGCTGTAGGTGGTAAGGTTGTGGGTGGCGGGGGTGGCACATGGGGGGCCTGGGGTGCTGAGGGGGAGGCCCTTATGCTAGCCTGGAGGGCAAGGGGTGGGGTGAACACCTCCCCATGCTCCCCTCCAACCCCATGCACACAGCCATTCATAGGATCTCTGCCCTCCCAAGCATGAGCTCACTATTGGAGCCCTGTTCAGGTTACTGTGTCCAGGAATAGAGATTTATTTGCCAGTGGCAGAAGTAGGACAAGGGCACCGTGAGGGTTCATGGTGGTAGGGGCTCTGACTTCGAGATGTCCTGAGGAAGGTAGGATAGAGCCTGAGCGCCATCAAATCAGTCTCCCCAAAAGCCTGTTAATGACCAGCCTTCCTTCATCCCCTGCCCCACACCGTCCTTCTCCCTCCTGCCCAGCCCAGGCCAGTGCTGCCTCCCCTCTCTGGGCAGCTCAGACTTCGGAATGCTTGCAGCATTGAGACAGGGACACCAGACCCTCCACTTATCCTGAGCTGGAATAGACAGGGCCTTCTTCTGAGTTTGGAGATCTTCTGGGGGAGGTGCCCCTGTCTCCTCTCAAAGAGCAGGGGCTTTGAGTTCTTCAGGGCCCAATACCTCTATGGTCACTAATTAACTGTGTGACCTTGGGCAGATAACACAATCTTTTAGAGCATGGTTGTTTTTTGTTGTTTGTTTTGTTTTGTTTTTTAGATGGAGTCTCACTTTTGTTACCCAGGCTGGAGTGCAATGGCAGGACCTAGGCTCACTGCAACCTCTGCCTCCTGGGTTCAAGTGATTCTCCTGCCTCAGTCTCCCAAGCAGCTGGGACTACAGGTGCTCACCATCACGCCCTGCTAACTTTTTGTATTTTTAACAGCGATGGGGTTTCACCATGTTGGCCAGGGTGGTCTCAAACTCCTGATCTCAGGTGATCCACCCGCCTTGGCCTCCCAAAATGCTGGGATTACAGACGTGAGCCACCATGCCCAGCCTAGCAACCAACCCTAGAGCCTTGGTTTCTTCATCTGCAAAGTAGTGATTGTGCCTACCCCACTGTAGGAGAATGAATGAGATAGTGCAGAGTGGCACTTAGCCCAGAAAAGACAGGAAGACAGGAAAGGAAAGCTTAAAAAAAAGCCGGGCGCGGTGGCGCGTGCCTGTAGTCTCAGCTACTCGGGAGGCTGAGGTGGGAGGATGGCTTGAGCCCAGGAGTTCTGGGCTGTAGTGCACTATGCTGATCGGGTATCCACACTAAGTTTGGCATCAATATGGTGACCTCCCTGGAGCGGGGTGCCACCAGGTTGCCTAAGGAGGGGTGAACCCGTCCAGGTCGGAAACAGAGCAGGTCAAAACTCCCATGCTGATCGGTAGTGGGATTGCACCTGTGAATAGCCACTGCACTCCAGCCTGGGCAACATAGCGAGACCCCATCTCTCAAAAAAAAAGTTTTTATTCTGGTAGAGATGGGGATCTCACTTTGTTGCCCCAGCCTCATTTTGAACTCCTGACCTCAAGCGATCTCCCTGCCTTGGTCTCCTGGATTAAGTGCTGGGATTACAGGCACACGACATCACATCTAGCCAGGGAAAGGCCATTATTTTTCTTTCCCTCCTTTCTCCTGGGAAATTTGTCCCTTCCCAGTGCTTTCTCTGAGGCAGGGAGAAGAAAACAGCTTCCTTCTCTCATTTGCCTTGGCCATTTGGAACCTGGTATTCTGTGGGGGAACCAACCTAGAAGTGGTGATTCCTGGACAAAGAGATGCTTACTAGATACAGAGAAGAATTCCCAGGGGAAGCCAGGATGCTCGCAACCGAGGAAAGCCAGGGAAGCCGGAGGACTGTGGGGCCCATCTAGTCTGGACATCAGAGGCCTGAGGTGGGGCAAGCATGGGGGAGGAGGGGGCTGGATGCGATGACCTCTGGCTGTCCTTCCTGGACTGCAGCCTTCATGTCTCAGAGCGGTCCCTCCTGAATTGAGTGTGAGTCATTGCTCTTAGTACTGACAACTCCCACTGCAGTGACTCAGAGGCGAGGCAGAAGCAGCCAGGCCAGCCTCTCTTGGAGAGGAAGGAGCGTTGCCCCATGTCAGATTCGGAGGGCAGAAACGAGAGACAGGCAGAGCGAGGGCCAGGCACTGCCGCCAGAGGATGAATGGCAGCCACGCGCTGGGAGGGCTCCCTTAGAAGAGGCAATAGGACCACCAGGGTGCCTCTTGCTGGGAGAGTGAGCAGTGGGCTCTTGGGAGCCCTGGGTCAGGGATGACTTCAAATCTGCCTGCAACACAATGCCTAGCACGTGAAGAGGGACCAGTCCTCAGCCCAGCCCTGCCTTTTATTTCCTGTTTTGTGACCTTGGGCAGAGAGCTGTCTATCTCTAAAGGCACCAGAGTTTCCTTCTTGTCAGATTGGCAGAATTGGATTAGATCAGTTTGAAATGAGGAGTTGGATTAAAATGAGGGCAATAGTGGTATATCTCTCGGCACTCTTTTGAGGATTAAATGAGTTAATATATGTAAAGAGATGGACAGATTGGAAGTGGTGGCTCACACCTGTAATCCCAGCACTTTGGGAACCCAAGTTGGGTGGATCACCTGAGGTCAGGAGTTTGAGTCTACTAAAAATACAAAAAATTAGCCATGCGGGGTGGCGGGCACCTGTAATCCCAGCTACTCAGGAGGCTGAGGCAGAAGAATCGCTTGAACCTGGCAGGTGGAGGCTACAGTGAGCTGAGATCATGCCACTGCACTCCAGCCTGGGCAACAAGAGCGAAACTCCAGCTCAAAAAATAAAAAATAAAGAGATAGAATAAGTGCATAGTAAATGGATGTTTATTTATTTATTTCAAGAAAAGGTGTCACATCGCTGCCCAGGCTGGAGTGCAGTGGCGCAATCATGGCTCACTACAGCCTCTACCTCCCTGGCTCAAGTGATCCTCCCACCTCAGCCTCCCAAGTAACTGGGTCTACAGGCATGTTCCACTGAGCTCAGCCTATGTTGTTATTAGTTGCTATTAATTACTGCTAATTATTAATAATAATATTATTATTGGGGATTAACCTTGGACTTGCAAGTGAGCTTCAGGGAGTTCATGAACCCCTTGAAGCTGTATAAAATTGCAGAGGATAATAAACATTTTTCTGGCGAGAGTCCAGAGCTTTCAGCTGCTCCTCAGGACATCTGAGATTCTCCAAAAGATTAAGAGCCACTGGCCTATATGACCCCCAGGAAGTCTCCTCTCTGAGTGGCTGAGATTATCTGATGTGGGGAATTGCTTCTCCTCCCATGGTGATGGTCCTTGCATCAACACCTCCAGTCCAAGCCCTTTGCATCTTCGTCCTCTGCCCCATGGGTCACCCGGGACAGAAAACATGAGCGGATGGCCTTTCCCTGCAGCTTTAGAATCTGGACTCCTAGGGTGGAGGCGCCCAGTGTGGTTGGGAGCTGAGTCTGGTTCCTGTCTCCCAGCTAGGGAAGGGAAGAGGGTCCCAGTCCAGCCCAGGCATGCAAAGACCACAGTGAGAGGCCTGGCCTTGCCCCAGCGTCCCCTACCTCCCCCACCCTGCCCACCTGGGGCCCAAGAGGCAGATACCACTCTAATGAGCTAAGGCTCATGGCAGGCAGCGGTAATTATGATTTTATGGAAATACAGAAGGCTCTTACGCAAGTGCCTGACATACTTCCCGGCTGTGGCATCTGGGACAGCCAGGTCCCCAGGGGCTGGAGAAGGCCCCCCCACCCCCTGCTGCCTCCAGTGCCTGGAGCTTGGGACACTGGCATGGAGCCACCCTCCCACTGCCCGTGGCACTGTCCCTAATGCGCCCTGGGTAAGCTGTTCCCTTGCTCTGAGCCCCAGGCCTCCTGGAGGGGAATAACACGGGCTCTGTGTATGCAATCCCTCACGCCCTCCCTCCTGCCGCCCCCTCTCCCAACCACAAAGCCAGGTTCTCTGGGAGAGTGGTTCTTGTGTGAGGGGATAATGGGCTTACAGCTGTTTCCTTTTCCTCCATGAAGAAAACCCCTCTCCAGGAGCACATCCTCCTCTGTTCTGCTTCTTTTCTCCTTGAGGGTGGGGACATGGGGCTGACAGCAGCCATGGTGGGGTGGGGGTGGGGTGTCCTAGCCCTCAGCTGCCCCTCCCCAGCCCTATGCCAGTTTGTCTACACTGCGCCCCCCACCCCTGTGCTTCCAATAGTGTCCTGTCCTCCAGTCCGTTCCCCCTACCCACCCACAAAGCATCTATTACCAAGGTAACAGCAAGATCATCACTTTGGGTGAGCAAGTGGGTGGAGCCCTGTGGAGGAGGGCATGGTTGAGGGTTAGAATTTTGGAGAGATGAGCACTGTGGACCCCTGAATTCTTCAAGGAGGATCTTTTGCTGGAGAGGAGGCCAGGCGCAGGCGGGGAGGGGCTGTGGCTGACAGTGAGCGTCATTTAGGAGGGAGGATGAAGTTGGTCGCAGCTGGATTGGGTGTTGGTGGTGAGGGTGCCCATGGCTTACTGTGTGGGACAAGCATAAGTGTGGTGATGCAGAGGAGACTTGAGGCAGAGAGGGTGAGCCTGCCTTTAACTCCTCCCTCGGGGTTACCGCCTGGGGAGAGGTCCTGCAGGGGAGACTAGCCCCAGCTGAAGCAGCCTGGGACCTGCGGCCGGCCTGGGTCCACACTGCCCCCTGCAGACTGCACAGAAAGCAGCACGGGGCAGCCCAGGTGTGGGGGGCGTTCAGTCGGGGCCTTCGAGGGTCTACTTTGGAGACCATCTAAACCATGAGCTTCTACCAAGTGTATGGGGTGGTTCTGGGCACCGGGGCTCCTCGTCCCTGCATGCCAGGCCCTCCTGTAGATTTTGACCCAGAGGGGGTAATACAGAGGGCCACATCAAGCTGAGCTAACCAGGGCCATCGTGGGAACTGTAAGGCAGAGGGGACCAGAATATTCTAGGCCGAGGGAACAGCCTAGGCAAAGGCATGGAGGTGTGAAACAGAACAGCCAGTTCCAGAGCTACTGGAAAACCCGGAGGGAGAGAGGTGGTGAGCGCTAAAGGCAAGAAAAAGGCAACAGACAGCCTTGAGTGCTAGATCAGGAAGCTGGTTTTCTCTGCACAAGGGGGCTTCTCAAATTCATTCACCGACGGAGCAATTCGGACATGCCATGGGGGGCAGGGAGGGGGAGCAGGCAAAGTGGTTCACTTCAAACTTGGGAGGGATTTGAAGACATGACTCTATTTTAAACACTGGTGCAAGCCTTGCATTTGACTCCAAGAATATCCGTGTTAGTTTTCCTACCAAAAATATGATTTTTAGCACTAACCATTGTGTGCCATGGATAGCCTGGAATAGGACCCATAGTTACCCAGGGACTTCCACAGCCCAGCTTGAGAATGGCGCTGAGGGTTATCGGAGGCCATGGAGAGTTCTCCGTGGAAAAGTAACTGGGCCATTCCTGTGTCTTAGGGCAGCCTCTCTGGCTCCCAAGGGCAGCACGCTAGACACAGAGGACCAAGTAGAGGGCGCCTGGGATCCTTCTGGTGGCCAAAGGCTTCACAGCGAAAATAGACAGGAAGAGCCACCTCGCCTGGCCCAAGATTTGTTTTCAAAAGGCTGGGTGTGCTGGCTCACGCCTGTAATGCTAGCAATTTGGGAGGCCGAAGTAGGAGGATCGCTTGAGACACAGAGTTTGAGACCAGATAGGGCAACATAGTGAGACCCCATGTCTACAAAAAATTTTTTTAATTAGCTAGGCATGGTGGCTTTAGCACATAGTCCCAGCTACTTGGGAGTCTGAGGTAGGAGGACTGCTTGAGTGTGGGACGTCAAGGCTGTAGTGAGCCATGATCACACCATTGCACTCCAACCTGGGAAACAAAGTGAGACCCTATCTCAAAGAAAGATAAAAGCCCACACATATGTATCCTGAAGAGTGGGGCACAGAACAGTGATTAAGAGCAGGGACAGTGACAGATGGCTTGAGTTCAAGTCCTGGCTCTGTTTCCTCCTAGTTCTGTGACCCTGGGCTAGCCATTTAACCTCTCTGTCTCAGTTTCCCCATCTATAGAACGGGGAGCAATAATAGAGTAACAGAAAAAAAACAGTATCTGCCATGTAAGAAAGTTTGAAAAGCACTCTAAAGTTGGCCAGGCGTGGTGGCTCACAACTGCAATCCCAGCACTTTGGGAGGTGGAGGCTGGCGGATCACCTGAGGTCGGGAGTTCGAGACCAGCCTGACAAACATGGAGAAACCCCGTCTCTACTAAAAATACAAAATTAGCCAGATGAGGTGGTGCATGCCTGTAATCCCGGCTACTCAGGAGGCTGAGACAGGAGAATCACTTGAACCCGGGAAGCAGAGGTTGCAGTGAGCCGAGATGGTGCCATTGCACTCCAGCCTGGGCAACAAGAGCCAGACTCCATCTCATAAAAAAGAAAAGCGCTCTGAAGTCATTCTGAGCACTGAAGTGCTCAGCCTACTAAAGAAACAGACTCGGCCAGGCACAGTGCCTCACGCCTGTAATCCTAGCACTTTGGGAGGCCGAGGCAGGCAGATCACCTGTGGTCAGGAGTTTGAGACCAGCCTGGCCAACATGGAGAAACCCCCATCTCTACTAAAAATACAAAAATTAGGTGGGCATGGTGGCAGGTGCCTATAATCCCACCTACTCAGAAGGCTGAGGCAGGAGAATCACTTGAACCTGAGATCATGCCACTGCATTCCAGCCTGTGCAACAGAGTGAGACTCCATCTCAAAAAAAATAAAAAGCCAGGCACAGTGGCTCACACCTGTAATCTCAGCAGTTTGGGAGTCAGAGGCAAGTGGATCACAAGGTCAGGAGTTCAAGACCAGCCTGGCTAATGTGATGAAACCCCATCTCTACTAAAAGTACTAAAATTAGCCTGGCGTAGTGGCACATGCCTGTAATCCCAGCTACTCAGGAGGCTGAGGCACAAGAATCTCTTGAACCCAGGAGGCGGAGGTTGCAGTGAGCCAAGATTGTGCCACTGCATTCCAGCCTGGGCAACAGAGCGATACTCCATCTCAAAAAAAAAAAAAAGAAAGAAAGAAAGAAAAGAAATAGAAAAGAAACATGATCTCGAGGCCAAGGCGGGCGGATCACCTGAGGTCGGGAGTTCAAGATCAGCCTGACCAACATGGTGAAACCCCGTCTTTAAAAAAGAAAAAAAAAAAAAGAAAAGAAACATGATCTTAACCCCAACACTAGTGCACCTCTCTTAGTCCCTGCCCTCAGGGAGCTTTCACTCTGGTGGAAAAAAAGACATTAAACAAAGTACACAAACCTTCACTGCACATTGGATAATTTCGTGAAGGGCTTTGGCAGAGCGCTGCGAAGCCCGTAGACACGCCGTGGAGAACGTGAGCGTCAGCGGGAGGGGCTGTGGGAAGGGCTAAGAAGCAGGCAGCAAGTCTGAAATGTGAGCCGATCGTCTTTCCCCGGAGAGACTGAGGGTGGTGCTAGAGAGGAACTCCCGCGGAAAGGACTGAGGGGTTGAGCCAGCCCTACTCACGGTCTAACTCCAGAGGGCGCTGTTCGGGGCAGATGGTGTCCAGTAAACTGTGCACCCGGAGGCACTAGGGACATTTAGCTGGGAGGAGGGACCCCTTCACCTGGCTTCTGGGCTGGAGCAGCATCTTGGAGAGGGAGTAGGGCCGGCTGTGAAACAGCTTAGCATGGGGTTGGGCTGCACCCACTGGGCTCCCCTCCTGGGGCCTCTACCTTTATTGATTGATTGATTGAGATGGAGTCTCTGTCGCCAGGCTTAAGTACTATTTATTTATTTATTTATTTATTTTTTGAGATGGAGTCTCATTCTATCGCCAGGCTGGAGTTTAGTGGTGCAATCTTGGCTCACTGCAACCTCCGCCTCCTGGGTTCAAGCAGTTCTCCTACCTCAGCCTCCCGAGTAGCTGGGATTACAGGCATATGCCACCACGCCTGGCTAATTTTGTATTTTTAGTAGAGACAGGGTTTCTCCATGTTGGTCAGCTGGATTTGGACTCCAGACCTCAGGTGATCCACCCGCCTTGGCCTCCCACAGTGCTGGGATTACAGGCGTGAGCCACTGCGCCCAGCGTGGCCTCCACCTTTATACACAGAAGCACACCTGCAAAAGGGTGGGCGTGGCCTGGGCCTCTTACTGGCTGAGCACCTAGGGCTCTAGGACCTTCTGGACCTGGGGCACAGCCCAGGTTGGGGGAATCAAGAGTTAATCAAGGAGGAATCAAGTTAATCAATCATTAACTTGAAGGGGAGATGGGAGTACAGCAAAACCCCATCCTGGGTGACAAAGCAAGAGCCTTTCTCAAAAAAAGTGCACCCCCAAAATTGTCCTGAGATGATCTGTGGTGGGGAGTTTTCTGAGATGTCATGTCTGTGCCCCTCTGGCTAGGACCCTGGGGTTATCGGTGAGGTTTCTTGCTACCCCGGGGAGCTCCTGAGGAGCTGAATCAGCTGCAACTCCGCAGACCATCGTTTATGCCTCAGCACCACAGTGAACGGGAAGGAGACATTGCCCCCATCTTAGGGAGAAAAAGATAGCTTCAGAATTCGAATAGCTGAGTCTGGGCAGTGCCTTGTGCCTCCTGGGCCTCAGACCTTCCAAGGGCCTGAGACTCCTGTGCAGAGTCAGGGGCTGGACCCAAAGTTTTCTTAGGCCCTTCTGAACCTGAGGATAAATTGTCCAGACTCTGTGCTGTGCCTGGTCCAGGGGGCACAGCATAAGATTGGGATGAGGGCTGGGACTGGCCCAGCTGCATCTGTTCCAAGCCCCAGCTTTTTCCCCTTAGAGAGAGAGCCAAGAAAGCTAGAGCAGGCCCAGCAACACCTGGAAGTGGGCGAAGCCCAGAGACTCTGAGAAGCCGGAAGACAGAGGGCAGACTGCTTCGGAGATGGAGGGTAAGCAGGTTGGGGATCGGGTTCTGGAGTTGAGACCCGCTCTGAGCCAGCCCCGGGTGGTGGGTGGTGTCCCCAAAGGGCAAAGGGCGCCCACAGCAGTTTCTACCCTTTCTACCTCCACCACTAGAGTGGGCTTCCCCCTGGCCTGCTCGGTCTTCCCTGCCCCACCCCTCCCACCCCTGCCCAGATGGCACGACTCCCCCTAGGCCAGCACCAAGCCCCACAGGGACCCCTCCTACCCTCCTCTCCCCCTCTCCCTGGGATCCTGCTGTGCCCTCCCCAAGGGCCTGAAGGTACTTCCCAGCCTGCAATCCAACTGGGGCATGGGGTGGGTCCTTGCAGCTTTGGGGACAATGTATGGAGGGGACCGCAGGGGCTCCGGCTGCTTCTGTGGCCCCAGTGGCAGAAATGCCTCCATTCCTCCAGGCTCCCCCATCCTCCCGATTGGTGCCAGGTGCCCGGAGATGAAGGTGGCAGACCAGGGCACAGGGCGTCTCTTTGGCTCTGCCGCCACCCCTCACCCCAGGCCGCCCCGTAGATTCTGGGAGCCTGGGTAGCTAGAGTCTGATGAGTCAGCCACATTTTTGGACCCCATCTCTGCTCTCTGCCCTAGGTCTATTTATACCAAACACAGTAGTAGGAGGTGGGCAGGGGGCTGGGGCTGTCTGTGTACAGTGACAACAGGTGCCCTATGTGGGGAAAGAGGCCTGCCCCCAGGCTGACGGTATTTGTCCATAAACAGCCTGCTCCAAGCCCCAGGGCAAGGAAGGGGCAAAGGAACCAGTCCCACTGGAGCTCCTGGGCCGCTCTAGTGGGGAGCTCCCTCGTGCAAGCCTCCCCCTCCTGGAAGCGCCACCCCTCGGTGTTTCCACAACACGCTAGGTTGTTTTCTGTAAACTCCAGAGGCCTAACTAGGCAGCCCCTGGCTAAAGGACATGTGTGAGTGCGCCTGTGTGTGTGTGTGTGCGCGTGCATGTGCAGTGCGTGTGTGGTCAGGCAGAGGAGGCCCATTTGTGGGTCCCTGCAAGGCTGTGTGTCTGCCTGTCCTGTCCCCTAGAGTGGAGAGGCTTCTCCCATGGGGTCAGGGGAGGGGCCGAGCCCAGGGTTCTCCAGGACTCTGTGTGGCTTAGGGATCTGGGGCCAATCTTGAAGCCTGAGAGTGCCCCTCATTGCCCCTGGGCCTCTTGGGAACAGTGGTGGAGTGGACATCCATCCTGTCACTTTGTTTTGCTGTACCCCCATCATCCCTTCAAGTTAATGATTGCTGGGGAGCCCTGGGGACCCAGCTCTTAATTCCCCTCAACCTGGGCTGCCCCTACAGGTCCGCAGTGTCCTAGAGCCCTGAGCCAATAAGAGGCCAGGCCCCTCCCACACTTTTGCAGGTGTGCTTCTGTATAAAGGTGGAGGCCCCAGGAGCAGGGCCTAGAGGGTGCAGCCCAACCCTACGCTGAGCTTTTTCACAGCCAGCTCTGCTCCCTCTCCAAGATGCTGTTTTGGCACAACCAGCCAGAGCATCCGTGGCCCAGTGCTGGGGATCTATACCCTGCACCCCCCAGCAGCCTGTTCAGGTAAGGGGTGGATCCCCCAGGTCCCAGGGAAGGTGCTGGTCTGAAGTTGGGGCGGGCCTCGTCAATTTCAAGCTGAGGGGAGTGGGGTTCCTGCTCCTGGGCTCCTCTGGAGATGGGAAATGGTCAGATGTATCCGGAGTTTAGTGTGTCTTGGGACATCGCAAAAACACCCTGATCCCACTTAGGACATTTTCTTGGGATTTTACTCAGTATCAGGCAAACCTTGAGGTTGCAAAGACAAGTAATTGGTGGCAGCTGTTGAGTAGAACAGCTACAAATCTGGGACTAGCACCTTCAGGGAGGCCTTCTGGAGGTCTAAGGCACTGAATGGGGGATCCCTTCGGCCCTGGCTGCGGCTCAGGGGCCTGCTATAGGAAACTGGGCTCCCCAGAGGGAAGGCCTGGCATAGAGAGTCAAAGACCCTTAGAAAAGGGGATGGATAGGGCAGAAAGCTGGCAGAACCCTCCTCTCCCTGGCAGGGAGCCCCTGCCCTTGCCCTACTTGAAGCAGGAGGAGCTGCCCAACATCCCTGACATGGAGCCGCCCTGCCCCATGTTCCACTATGTGCTCTATGCAGCCACCTCACCAGCCGTGAAGCAGCAGGAGGAGACCCTCGCCTACCTGAACCAGGGTATGCTGGGCCTGGGGAGGGAAGGAGCTAGTGGCCAGTGAGCTCCGGAAGCTAGGCCCAGGGTGAGCTGGATTGGAGGTGGCAGGTGCCATTTTGCCCCTCAAAGTGAGGCTCACACATCCCCTTAATCCCTCCCAGGCCAGTCCTATGAGGTGCGGATGCTCTGCAGCTCTAAGCTGTGTGATGCTACCCAGTGCCCCCAGCTGCTGAAGGTGAGTACACTCCTCCCCAAAAAAGGCAAAGGCTGGGTGTGACTGTTCCTCTGGGCAGGAAGCCAATGTCATCACAGTGATGTCATCGTCAGAGAACCCTTTCAAGTCCGTCATTTAGTTGGACCCTCACAACAGCTCAGTGGTGGGCAAGAATTGAAGAAACAGGCACAGAGAGGTTAAGTGTTTTCTCAAAGACACAGAGCCAGTAAGTAGCAGAACTGAGATTCAGAAACACATTTACACAGTGTAGGCCAGCCGCAGTGGCTCACGCCTGTAATACCAGCACTTTGGGAGGCCGAGGCAGGCAGATCACTTGAGGTCAGGAGTTCAAGACCAGCCTGGGCAATATGGCAAAACCCCGCCTCTACTAAAAATACAAAAATTAGCTGGTTGTGGTGGCACACAACTGTAATCCCAGGTACTCAGGAGGCTGAGGCATGAGAATGGCTTGAACCCGGGAGGCCAAGATTGCAGTGTCACTACACTCCAGCCTGAGCAACAGCAGACTCTGTCTCAAAAAAAATCATAAAAATAGGCCGGACATGGTGGCTCACGCCTGTAATCCCTGCACTTTGAGAGGTCAAGGCAGGCAGATCATCAGGTCAAGAGATCGAGACCATCCTGGCCCCTATGGCAAAACCTCAACTCTACTAAAAATACAAAATTTATCTGGGCGTGGTGGTGCACCTATAGTCCCAGCTACTCTGGAGGCTGAGGCAGGGGAATCACTTGAACCCAGGAGGCAGAGGTTGCAGTGAGCTGAGATCACACCACTGAACTCCAGCCTGGCAACAGAGCAAGACTCCATCGCGAAAAATAAATAACAATAATGATAATAAATTAGAAATACATTTACACAGCATTATTCACACACATGACCTTTTCTCAAAAAATTATCTAGCCCCCATTCTATGCCAGAAAATGTTCTATGAGCTAGTGATTCATCAGTAATGAGACAGATATGGTTCCCTTCCTCAGAAGGTTTGCATTCTAAGACAAGTAATTACACATATCCTATGAAATGACGAGAGCAGTGACGTGTTGCTAGAAATGGGTGGCGTGCCTAGGGTGGGAAGGCGTTAACTCCCCCTTTTTACAGATGAGGAAACTGAGGCTCAAATTCTCTAGATTCCTTCTCTGGTTCACAGTAGTGAGTGGCAGATGGGCATTTGAACATGGATTGGTGATTCTAAGTCCTAATGCCTCCTTGGGGTAGGAAGAGAGGTGCGGGAAGGTCGGCCTACATGGTGTGAAGGCTCCATCCTCAGTGCCCGGCGCCCTCTGACTTTGTGCCACGCCCTCCTGTGGCTGCAGAGTGTGGTGCAGGTGGCGTTTCATGACCGGCGCCTGCAGTCCATGGAGCAGCAGCAGCTGGCTGAGTGGAGGTGGAGCCGGCCCGGGAACTGCATCCTGGACATCGGTGAGTGGGGAAAGGCCCGGGGCCCTTCCAACCTGCGCTCTGGCTTGGAAGTCCTTGTGGACTGGGAAGGCTGAGCCTGGCTCCCTGCTTGCCACCTGTGCCTGCAGATGTGCCACTGTCCCTGGGAGTCATAGCACCCCAAGTGCTGCCCTCACAGCTCAACACGGTGGAGTTTTACTGGGACCCAACCAAGAGGACATCACTCTTCCTGCAGGTGAGCCTGAAGCTGGGCCTGGGAAGAGGCAGATGGGGGTGGCAACCATGTAGGTGGAAAAGGAAGGTGAGCTTGGGCATAGGTGAAGTGGAAATAAGAATGAATCTCTGGGCCGGGCGGGGTGGCTCACGCTGTAATCCCAGCATTTTGGAAGGCTGAGGCGGGTGGATCACTTGAGGTTAGGACTTTGAGACCAGCCTGGCCAACATGGTGAAACCCCGTCTCTACTAAAAAAAAAAAAAAAAAAAAAAAAATACAAAAAATTAGCCAGGCATATAGGCTTGTCTGTAATCCAGCTACTTGGGAGGCTGAGGCAGGGGAATCACTTGAACCCAGGAGGCAGAGGTTGCAGTGAACCAAGGTTGCACCACTGCACTTCAGCCTGGGTGACAGAGCAGGACTCTGTTTCAAAAAAAAAAAAAAAGAACAAAACTCTGCCAGAAAGGGCCTTGAAGAAAAAATATGGATCAAATCTCATCACAAGGGAAGACTTGTCAAACATTAAAGCAATGGAGAGCCAGATGCCGTGGCTCATGCCTGTAACCCAGCACTTAGGGAGGCTGAGGGGGGCGGATCACGAGGTCAAGAGATCGAGACCATCCTGGCTAACACGGTGAAACCCCGTTTCTACTAAAAATACAAAAAATTAGCTGGGTGTGGTGGCATGTACCTGTAGTCCCAGCTACTTGAGAGGCTGAGGCAGGAGAATCACTTGAACCCAGGAGGCGGAGGTTGCAGGAGCTGAGATCATGCCACTGCACTGGTGACAGAGTGAGACTCCGTCTAAAAAAAAAAAAAAAAGCAATGGAAGAAGCTACAAAACACAAGGCAGAATTGAGCTTCCTGAAAAGTGGTGGTCTGGAACTCCATAGGCAAGATTAAAAGGAAACATCAAACAATAAATGGGAAAAATATTTGCCACCTATGACATACAATGCATCATATCCTTTTTTTTTTTTTTCCTTTTAGAGTCAGGGTCTCACTCTGTTGCCCAGGCTGGAGCGCTGGAGTGTAGTGGTGTAATCATAACTCAGAACTCAGTGCAACCTTGAATTCTTGAACTTCTAGGCGCAGGCAGTCCTCTTGCCTTGGCCTCCCAAGTAGCTCGGACTACAGATGTGTACTACCATGATCAGCTAATTTTTTCTTTCTTTTTTTTTTTGTTTTTTGAGACAGTCTTGCTCTGCTGCACAGGCTGGAGTGCAGTGGTGCAATGTCAGCTCAAGGTCACTGCAGCCTCCGCCTCCCAGGTTCAAGATAATTTTTTATTTCTATGTTTATTTTTTATTCATTTTTTTTATTATAGAGATGAAGTCTGATGCTGTGTTGCCCAGGCTGTTCTCAAACTCCTGGGCCCAAGCAATCTTTCCACTTCGGCCTTCCAAAGTGCTGGGATCACAGGTGTGGGCCACCACATCTGGCTGCATTATATCCTTACTATATAAAGGATATATAGGCCAGGCACGGTGGCTCACACCTGTGATCCCAGCCCTTTGGGAGGCCAAAGGCAGGCGCATTGCTTGAGGTCAGGAGATCAGCCTGGCCAATGTGGTGAAACCCTGTTTCTGCTAAAAATACAAAAATTAGCCATGCCTGTAATCCCAGCTACTTGGGAGGCTGAGGCAGGAGACTACCTTGAACCCGGAAGGTGGAGGTTGCAGTGAGCCGAGATCATGCCATTGCCCTCCAGCATCTCAAAAAAAAAAGAAAAAAAGAAAAGCCGGGCATAGTGGCTCATGTTTGTAATCCGAGCACTTTGGGAGCCTGAGGTGGGCAGATCACCTGAGATCAGGAGTTCAAGACTACCCTGGCCAACATGAAGAAACCCCATCTCTACTAAAAATACAAAAATTAGCCATGCATGGAGGCGTGTCCCTGTAATCCCAGCTACTCGGGAGGCTGAGGCAGGAGAATTGCTTGAACCCAGAGGGCAGAGGTTGCCGTGATCTTGCCACTGCACTCCAGTCTGGGCAAGAGAGCAAAATTCCATCTCAAAAAAATTTTAAAAAAGATACTTTTCTTTATTTTTATTTTTTATTATTAGAGTCGGGGATTCACCATGTTGGCCAGGCTGGTCTTGAACTCCTAACCTCAGGTGATCCACCCACCTCGGCCTTCCAAAGTGCTGGGATTAAAGGCATGAGCCACTGTGCCCAGCCATATTTTAGCTAAATAGAAAATTGAGCAAAGGATATGGGCAATTTGTATAAGAAAGATACAAATTGCCGCCGAGCGCGGTGGCTCACACCTGTAAATCCCAGCACTTTGGGAGGCTGTGGCGGGCAGATCACCTGAGGTCAGGAATTCGAGACCAGCCTGACCAATATGGTGAAACCCTGTCTTTAAAAAAAAAAAAAAAAGAAAGACACAAATTGCCAATAAATGTAGACAGTTCAAATCCAGTCAGAGAAATGCTAATTAAGATTGCATAGAGGCTGGGTGCAGTGGCTCACCCTTGTAATCCTAGTACTTAGGGAGGCTGAGGTGGGTGGATCATGAGGTCAGCAGTTTGAGACCAGTCTGTCCAATATGGTGAAACCCCATTTCTACTAAAAAATACAAAAATTAGCTGGGTGTGGTGGCGCATGCCTGTAGTCCCAGCTACTCGGGAGGACAAGGCAGGAGAATGGCTTGAACCTGGGAGGCGGAGGTTGCAGTGAGCTGAGATGGTGCCACTGCACTCCAGCCTGGGCAACAGAGTGAGATTCCATCTAAAAAAAAAAAAGATTTTATGTGTGTGTGTGTGTGTGTGTGTGTGTGTGTGTGTATTTGACAAACACTTAAAATTATTATTGGTAAGGTTTGGGGAAACAGATACCCTTACGTTCTGAGAATGCAAGCTGATGCACCCATTCTGTTGGTAGCTGCTGCTTAGATAAAATGTTTAAAGTTGTTGTACTCTGGTTACCCAGA
Organism: Cacajao melanocephalus; assembly: GCA_963573385.1. Lineage (NCBI taxonomy): Eukaryota > Metazoa > Chordata > Mammalia > Primates > Pitheciidae > Cacajao > Cacajao melanocephalus. The sequence continues at coordinate 35,859 of CAUYLG010055464.1, forward strand.
GTAACCAGAAAACTTCATTTCAATAAGTTTATCCTATAGCAGTGTTCAGTGAATACACAAAGATATTTTCTAGCTGTTCCCGGCAGCATTTTTTCATATGAATATATTTATATTTTAAACAGTCAAAATGTCCATTCTATGATTATTGACTTTTAGATAAGTTATAGTACTGGTATACAATGGAAATTTTATAGTCATTAAAATAATGCCAGTCTGGGCAACATGGCAAAACCCTGTCTCTACTAAGAATAAAAAAGAAAAATTAGCCAGGTGTGGCGGCCAGGCACCTGTAGTACCAGATACCCAGAAGGCTGAGGTGAGAGGATCACCTGAACCTGGGAAGTCAAGGCTGCAGTGAGCCGTAAGGCATCACTGCACTCCAGCCTGACTAACAAGAGTCACTGCCTCAAAATAAGTAAATAAATAAAAATAAGAAATAAAAAAAAAAGTCTCTGAAAAATAGTTAATGACAAGGGAAACTGCTTTCCTAAAAGTAAAGGTAGACCAAATTTGGATTTAAATTTCTATTTCAGCCAGGTGCAGTTGTTCATGCCTGCAATCCCAGCACTTTGGGAGGCCAAGGCAGGAGGATTTTTTGAGCCCAGGAGTTTGAGACCAGCCTGGGCAACATAGTGAGACCCCAGTCTCCACAAAAAATACAGAAATTAGCCTGTGCCTATAGTGGTTGTGATCGTGCCACTGCAATCCAGCCTTGGTGACAGAAGGAGACCCTGTCTCAAAGAAAAAGAAAATTAAAGTAAAAAATAAGTTTTTGTTTCTAGTTTAAAAAAATTGTGTGTGTGTGTGTATACATGTCATACATGTTTTTTTCTTACCCAGAGAAGATAGGAACAATGCTTGAATGCTAACAGTAGCTGTTTCTGAGAGGTGAGGTGATGGGAGATGCCTAGATTCTTTTTTATACTTTTTCAGTGTTTTCCACACACTCTACATTGAATACATTTCCCTTTATAATTGAAAAATACTGCCACCACTTTTTTTTTTTTTTTTTTTGAGACAGAGTCCCACTCTTGTCACCTAAACTGAAAGGCAGTGGCATGATCTAGGCTGGCTGCAACCTCCACCTTCCAGGTTCAAGCGATTCTCCTGCCTCAGTCTCCTGAGTTGCCAGGATTACAGGGATGTACTCACCACCATGCCTGGCTGATTTTTCTATATTTACTAGAGACGGGGTTTCACCATGTTGGCCAGACTGGTCTTGAACACCTGATCTCAGGTGATCTACCCATCTTGGCCTCCCAAAGTGCTGGGATTACAGGCATGAGGCACTTTGCCTGGCATTATTATTTTAAATTATTGTTTTTTTATATAGAGGGTCTCACTCTGTTGCCCAGGGGAGAGTGCAGTGATGCTATCATAGCTCACTGCAGCCGCAACTCCTGGGTATAGGCACTCCTCCTGCCTCAGCCTCCTGAGTAGCTAGGATTATAGTCATGGCCGCCAGGCCCAGCTAATTCTTAAATTCTCTGTAGAGGTGAGGTCTCACTCTGTTTCTCAGGCTGGCCTCAAACTCTTGGTCCGAAGCGATCCTCTTGTCTCAGTCTCCCAAAGTGCTGGGATTGTAGGCGTGAGCCACTATGTCCAGCCAAATTTAAATTTTAAATATTTTTTTCTTTTATTTTTTTAAAATATGGAACGCTTCACGAATTTGCATCTCATCCTTGCACAGGGACCATGCTAATCTTCTCTGTATTGTTCCAATTTTAGTATATGTGCTGCCGAAGCGAGCACAAATTTTAAATATTTTTTAAAGCAGGGAGGTTGGCCGGGCATGGTGGCTCATGCCTGTAATCTCAGCACTTTGGGAGGCCGAGGTGGGCGGATCACCTGAGGTCAGGAGTTCAAGACCAGCCTGGCCAACATGGTGAAACCCTGTCTTTAAAGAATAAAATAAAATTAAATTAAAATAGGGAGGTGGAGGCAGTGAGCCGAGATCATGCCACTAAACTGGGCAACTCCGGTCTAAATAAATAAATAAATAACTTTTTTTTGTTAGTCTAAGTATATTTCATGCAATAGTTGAGATACATATACTAAAAATTGTTTGTTATTTATCTGAGATTCAAACTTTACTGGACATCCTGTATTTTATGTGGCCACTCTACCCTTGAAGGGGAAATCTTGGCTCAGATGTGAGTAGGGGTAGTTTTCTGGGTAGAGGCCTCTGGTGAAAACTCTGCAGGTGTGTTGGGGTCCTGATTAGCGGGGCAGGGTGGGTCAGTGAGTTCACTGACGGATGAGAAAGAGCAGCCGTGCAGCAAGGCTCAACTCTTTAAGGTGCTCCAATGCCAGGGTTAGGAACTTTGCTTCTGGTTTCATAACCATAGGGAGCCACTGAAGGATATTGACTGAGGGAAAGAAACTAAAAAAGTGATGCTTTAAGAATGGAAGCTGGCCGGGCGCTGTGGCTCATGCCTATAATCCCAGTACTTTGGGAGGCTGAGGTGGGTGGATCACCTGAAGTCGGGAGTTTGAGACCAGCCTGGTCAACATGGTGAAACCCCATCTCTACTAAAAATACAAAAATTAATGGCATGGGGGCACAAGCCCTGTAATCCCAGCTACTCGGGAGGCTGAGGCAGGAGAATCGCAGGAACCCGAGAGGCAGAGGCTGCAGTAAACCGAGATCACGCCACTTGCAGGCGACAGAGCAAGACCCCGTCTCAAAAAAGAAAAAATAAATAAAATAGAATGGACACTGGTTGGGGATGGAAAATTGCTGTAGTAGTAAGTGGCTGACAGGTGGCAGGCGGGTAACAGGTTTTGGGTTGATTCCCTTGCATATGGGTGGACTGGAGTCACCCCCTTTTCTCTTTGTTTCTTCTCCATCTCAGGTTCACTGCGTTAGCACAGAGTTCACAACCCGGAAGAAAGGTGGAGAGAAAGGCATCCCTTTCCACCTCCAGATCGACACCTTCAGGCCCAGTGACAAGGGGCTTCTGCCGGACTACCTGCACTCGGCTGGCTGCCTCATCAAGGTTTTTAAGGTACAGGCAGCAATGGGGCCCGTTTTCCTCCCTCACAGGGCTGTCACCTGGCCTCACCGGCTGTGTGGGTTCCCGCCCCATGTTGCTGTGGGCCTCAGCCTGCTGTGCCCCACCTCTTGGACTGTTTCCTTTTCTGTACACAGTGGGATGGGGCTTGGTCTCCATCTCACAGCCAACCCAACAGAGCCACTGAAGGGAGGTGGACAGGTAAAGAAGGAGCCTCCAGCCCGGGTGTGGTGTCTCACCCCTGTAATCCCAGCACTTTGGGAGACCGAGGCTGGTGGATCACGAGGTCAAGAGATCGAGACCATCCTGGCCAACATGGTGAAAGCCCATCTCTACTAAAATACAAAAAGTTAGCCAGGCATGGTGGCATATGCCTATAATCCAGCTACTCCAGAGGCTGAGGCAAGAGAATTGCTTAACCCAGGAGACAGAGGTTTCAGTGAGCCGAGATTGTGCCACCGCACTCCAGCCTCGTGTGAGACTCCATCTCAAATAAAACAAGGAGCCTCTGAGGCTTTCCTCATCCTCTTACAGCCCAGAGGTGCAGACCAGAAACTGAAAACGGACCGTGAGAAGCTGGAGAAACAGCCCATGCATGAGAGGGACAAGTATCAGACCGCCTGCGAGAGCACTGTCTTCTTGGAGGTGCGTGTGTTGGGGCAAGAGCAGGAGGGGAGACTTGGAGAAAAGATCCTCACCGTACAGATGGGGAAATAGGGGCCCCCAGGACTCTGATTGCTACAGGCCCATCACAGCCCCCGGGACTCCACTGCTTCCTGAAGAAGATACTCTCCACCCGTCTGTAGTTGTTGAAGCTTCCAGGAGCTGACACCCTCCAGGCTGCCTGTCCTGCGCAGCCCAGGCCCATCGCCACCTCCTTCCTTGTGTGCTCCCTCTGCCTGGCCCCCTCCTCCTGCTGCCTCTCCTCCTGGCCAGCTCTTCGTGGGCCCTTCCGAACTGACCCAGGCCCAACGGCTCGTTAATCCCTTCCTTCTTGTGGAAGTTCAGTCCATTTGTCAGGGCCTTGGTCAGCTCTTAATATACAGGTGGAGAGCAGAGAGCAACGACTTGCGTTGCTGTGTGTTCGCCCACAGTGTTCACCATGGCCGGAGTCCCCCGCAAGACCCCAGCCACCTCTCAGCTCTCTGGCTCTGACCTCTCCCCACTCCTGCAGGCTCCTGTCCCCAGAGAGGTGAGGTAGGATGAGCACCTCCTGTCAGCCTTTTGGGGTGAGAGTGAAGAAAAGAGCTCCCAGCCCAGGGATCGGGCTGAAGATTGGTGGGAAATGTGTGGGGTGAGGACAGACGGGAGCAATCTCTGTGTCCCAAGGGTGTTGACGGAGGGAGACTGGCTGCAATGCCCCAGAGAGTCCGTGAACCCTTACTCCTCTTCACAGGCTCTGTTCCTCACCGCCATTCGCTCTGGACACCTTGGGGTGTAGCCCCGTTGAGGTGAGCCTTCCCCTTCCCACTCCCCAGGGTCTCAAAGCCTTCTTGGCAGTTTCATCTCACGCTCCAGAATGGGGTGGCCCTGCCCCCTGGTGGCCAGATATAGTATGGCCACAGAGTGTATGTAACTGACCTGATAGGACTGGGCGAGGAGGAGCCTCCCCTCTCAGCCTGGGGACCTCCCAAGGGAGGGGCTGTTTCCCTTTCTTGTTCTGTCCCTGGGTCCCGGTATTACTTGGACCATCCATTTTATACCTCAGGAGCTGAACCATAGAGCCTCCATCTCAGAGACACAGCAGTGGCTGTATCAGCACCGGTTCTCCAGCTACTGCCAGATGCTGGCCAACTTCACTGGTAAGGCTGGTGTCTGGCAGGAGCCAGACCTGTAGGGACTGAGGGTGGGTGGACACTCAGGCAGAAAGCCTGCCTCTGTCTTGGCTTATTGTGGCCCTTTAACCTTTATTGGAGCGTAAGAGTTGCCCAGCATTGTGCTAGGCTCTCGTCTCATGAATGATCCCATATAATTTATACACTGCTCCTTGATGACAGTGCCCAGAGAGGTTAAATAACTTGCCCAAGACACACAGCTAACAAGTGGCAGAACTGGGATTTGAATCCAAGTCTAATTCCCATGTCTGAGCACAGTAGGGCTATATGTAGACTAATAGACTGTGTCCCTTGCTTCCCACCCTTGATCCCAGGCCTCTTTCCCCAATCTGGCTCTGTCTGACTCTGCAGGCCCGGATCTGCTGAAGCTTACACGCCAGGACCTTATCCAGATCTGCGGGGCTGCAGATCTGTCTTTTCAATACTATTAGAGCCAGGTGCTGGGCACAGCCAACCAGGGTCCACTTCCCACTGTAGTGGCCCTTATTAACTTAGCTAGCAGGTGTGTTTAATACCATTTTTATTTATTTTTTAATATATATGAAGTTTCACTCTTGTTGACCAGGCTAGAGTGCAATGGTGTGATCTTGGCTCACTGCAACCTCTGCCTTAGCTTCAAGTGATTCTCCTGCCTCAGCCTCCCGAGTATCTGGGATTACAGTTGTCTGCCACCATGCCCAGCTAATTTTTGTATTTTTAGTAGAGACAGGGTTTCACCAGGTTGGCCAGGCTGAACTCCTGATCTCAGATGATCCGCCCACCTCGGCCTCCCAAAGTGCTGAGATTACAGGTGTGAGCACCGTGCCTGGCTCATACAATGTTTAAGCCAGAAGGTAACTTAAAGACCACTTAGTCCCACCCCCTTTTTTTTTTTTAATTTTTGTTTATTTTTTAAATAAAGATGGGGTTTCACCATGTTGGTCAGGCTGGTCTTGAACTCCCGACCTCAGGTGATCCGCCTGCCTTGGCCTCCAAAGTGCTTGGATTACACCACGCCCAGCCCCCACTCCCTCTTTTTACAGAAAAAACTCAGGCCCAAGAAGGACAGTGACCAGTCTGAAGTCACAACCCAAGGCTGGCAGGGCTGGGGTGAAAAGCTAGCCTCCTGTGACCTCCTCCTTCTGTGGCCATCCCACTTGCATCATTCCATTTCTGGAGACAAAGATGCTTGTGGGTTTTTTCCTCCCATTTTTTTCTCCCCCTAGTGTCCAGCATTCATTAAATATCTAAGAACTGCTTAGTGACCTCCCTCCCTTGGGATATGGGAGGAGGCTAGGATGTCTCCTAGGATGGGGGCTAGAAGTGGGAGCTGTTAGTTCAGGTATAAGGCTGATACAGACTGTTTTCCTGGCCCAGGCCCATCCATCACCGACTGACTTTGTATGTGGCTCAGGAGGCCTCTAGGCAAGAGGTTCCTAAGAACCCTGACTCAGGTCAGGTTCTGGCCTCTCTCCAGAAGACAGAAAATTCGGATGTAGCTGCCTGAAACCTCTTCTGGGGAGGGTGATACCCCACCATTCCTGGGACCCAGGATGCCCTTCTTGGCATTCCCCTACCTTCTATGACCAGATTAGTCCCTCTCCTTCCAGAATGTCTCCATGGGTTTATTCTACCATGTTTTACTCCCCCACCTGACCTGTCACTCCATTAGCATATGGAATTAGAACATCATCTTGTGATGCACTTGAGTCCCAGTCATTAATATGTGGGTGTCCTAGGCTGGCATGGTGGCTCACACCTGTAATCCCAGCACTTTGGGAGGCCGAGGTGGGTGGATCACTAGGTCAGACTGAGACCATCCTGGCTAACACAGTGAAACCCGTGTCTACTAAAAATACGAAAAATTAGCTGGGCATGGTGGCATGAACCTGTAATCCCAGCTACTTGGGAGGCTGAGGCAGGAGAATCTCTTGAAGCCAGGAGGCGGAGGTTGCAGTAAGCCAAGATTGTGCCACTGCACTCCAGCCTGGGCGACAGAGCGAGACTCCATCTCAAATATATATGTGTGGGTGTCCTATGTCTTTAAACTGGGGGTTCCCCTCAGACACCTCCCAAAAGGTGAGGGATGAGAGGTGAAATAGATTTCTTCTTTCCTTCTCCCCCACCCATGGCCATCTTCCTGGCACCCCTGGTTTCCTGTGGGTGCATCTCTGAACCCTCTTCCCCCACTGACCCCTGCCTCTGTGTTGCCCATGCCCCAAGACTTTTATCAAGACATCTCCCTGGATGAACTCAGTGCTGTAGAGCTGATGGGGAAACTGGTTGGGCTCCTGGCCCTCCCAGCCAATCAGATCCATCGCGTTTTCCACCAGGACCCTGGGGGCATCCTCATTCTCCTCAGTGATCAAGTAAAAGGCAGCCATTTCCTGTCACAAGTCCCCATGGAGGCCTCGCTAACACTTCTGCCTCAGATTCAGCTTTCTTTTTCATGGCATGGCTTGTTCTCTTTGGCTCTAAGAACAAAATTGTCTTTGTGCCCACTTCTCTCTTACAGGTGGTCCAGAATTTTAAGGATGAATCATACTTTGTGGCTGTGGTGAAAAAAGGCAGGGATTTTAGAGGCAGAGGAGTGTGGCTGACCAGCCCTATACAGGGTGATAGGAGTGTGCTGAGCATATATTGTCTCCTAAATGAGACTAAAAGGCTCTTTGGGGGCCAGGCGTGATGGCACACACCTGTAATCCTAGCACTTTGGGAGGCTGAGGCAGATGGATCACTTGATATCAGGAGTTCAAAACCAGCCTGGCCAACATGGCAAAACCCCATCTCTCCAAAAAATTAGCCGGGCATGGTGGCGCATGTCCGTGGTCCCAGGTACTTGGGAGGCTGAGGCAGGAGAATCGCTTGAAACCAGGAGGCAGAGGTTTCCCCACTGCACTCCAGCCTGGCTAACAGAGCGAGTCTGTGTCTAGAAACAAAAAAAAGGGGCTCTTTGAAGGGGGTTAAGTGGGTGCATCCCAATTAACTAGCAAACATCTGTGAATGCCAACTTTATGTCAAGGGGAGGGGGATTTGTATAGCTAAAAGACATTTACTGCTTAGGAAAAATGTGGTTGAATACATTCTCATGAAGTAAAAAATGCTCCAGCTTCTGTTGTCAGAGAGTTTATCAGAGTGAAAGCTAAGGTGCCACTTTTCTCCACCTGCCCCCGGCATGATACAAGGCAGGACAGGTGCTTGCTGGACATCACCTGGCCTACGGCACCTCTGACTAGTCTGCCTGGCATCTGGTTATTCAGATGCTTGCCTTCCACCCCTCCACATGCCAGAGCTGGTCAGCTTGGTGTATGTATACAAGGCAGGTAGGTAGGAAGAGGTAGATGTGAAGTGGGGTTTTACGAGTTGAGTGTGCCAGACACACCATAGGCTGCTTGGAGGTTGAGGACCTTACTCGTCTCATTGGTGCCTTTTTACTGCTTTCAGTGGAGAATCCAGATGGCTACTACTTAGTTCTGACCTAGGCCCAGGGGAACTCCACTGCTCGAGACTGATGGCTCGATTTTCACCAGAAACCTTGTTAAAACACTTGGCTGACTCACCAGACTCCAGGTGAACCAAACTATCTTGCATCTTACCCCTGGGGAGGAGGCAAGTAGCCTCCAGCTTCACTTTTCTTTCTGCTCAGCAGCAATGGTTGATGGAAGTCTCCCTTGCCCATTCGTTCTGAGCTGGCCAAGTTTATGAGGTAAAAAAGCTGGCAATGTTGAAAAAGAGCTTTTGCCGTGAGCGGTGTTGGCTGCTGAACACTAAGAGTGTGCTAATTCATTTAAAAAATTTTTACTCGTCCCCTTCCTTTTTAAATTAAATTTTTAAAAGATAGATATATACACTTAATGTGTTGTCCAGTATGTTGAACATTTAATGTGGTGTTCAGTTTTCTTGGATTTATTGTCCCCAAGGGGAAATGTCTTTTGCTTAAACTATAAACTAGGGCAAAGGATGGGGTCTGGAACAAGGGAATAAATCAATCCAGCTGGATCTTTTTTTTCCCACTTAGTTTGGGCAAAACTAATTACTGAAGCCTCCAAAAGACAATACTCAAATCACTGTACCTACTCAAAAAACTCAGTTCTGCCAGGTGTGGTGGCTCACGCCTGTAATCCCAGCACTTTGGGAGGTGGAGGTGGGTAAATCACCTAAGGTCGAGAGTTTGAGACCAGCCTGACCAACATGGTGAAACTCCATCTCTACTAAAAATACAAAAAAGCTGGGTGTGGTGGCGTGTGCCTGTAATCCCAGCTACTCAAAAGACTGAGGCAGGGGAATTGCTTGAACCCAGGAGGCGGAGGTTGCAGTGAGCCAAGATCGCACCACTGCACTCCAGCCTGGGAGACAGCGAGACTGTGTTTCAGAAAACAAAACAAAAACTCAGTTCTAAGAGATTTAGGAAATACTATAGCTATTCTCTAGAATTAAGGCTATAGGGCTATCTTTTAGAAAAAAAAATTAGACATATTGTTTTCTGAGTTTTAAGAGATGAGGTCTCTGTTGTCAAGGTGTTGTACTGAACCGAGCATAGAAAGTTAACACCAAGACAAAAATAGGCCAAATTGCAGGGTCTTTATTGCCGGCGACCACAGAGGACACGTCTCTCCAACCTGTGGCCCCGGAGGGAGGGTGTCAATACCTTTTATACCTTCCTCCCGGGTAAGGGTATGTGGCGGGGTTTGGGGTGAAGGGATCCAGACATTTAGGGGGTTCCGTAAATCATCTCCCAGGCAGAGAGGAGAGTGCGGGTCTCCGGACATTCCAAGGGCCAGAGGACACATTGTGGATATATTGTCACTTAGATTGTTATCTAAGTGGTTTACAGAAGTCAAGATAAGCCTTAGTTTGCACATCATCTGGGCTGTAGTGGAAATAACAGATCTTAGTATTTATTACAGGGCCCAGGGGCCATGATGGAATTAGCTTGGGCTGTTTATTCTAGTCACTACCAGTAAACAAAGGCTAGCAGTTTTATTTACAGACGCCAAGGCCAGCAGTTGTTGTGAGGAGAATGGGGCAGCTGTTACAACTTATTTTAAAACACAACTTTGTCTTTTATAAAATAGTGTTGTTCAGGCTCTAACTTTAGGCCAGCTATAGCACAAAGGCTGATCTTGAACTCCTGGTATCAAGTGATCCTTCCACCTAACCTCTCAAGTAGCTGGGATTACAGGTGTGCACCACCATCCTTGGCCTTTTTTAAAACCTTAAATTTTATTAACCTTTCATTTTTTGATCTTAAGAAATATTTTCCTAAAGAAGTCATAAATGTATTTTTTTTTTCGAGACCCAGTCTTGGCTCTGTCGCCCAGAGCTGGAGTACAATGGTGCAATCTCGGCTCACTGCAACCTCCACCTTCCGAGTTCAAGCAATTCTCTTCTCTTGCCTCATCCTCCCACATAGCTGGGATCACAGGTGTGCACCACCGTGCCCAGCTAATTTTTCTATTTTTAGTAGAGCCGGGGTTTCACCATGTTGGCTAGGCTGGTCTTGAACTCCTGACCTGGTGATCCGCCTACCTTGGCCTCCCAAAGTGCTGGAATTACAGGCATGAGCCACCTCCCCAAGCTTTTTTTTTTTTTTTCTTGAGACATGGAGTCTCGCTCTGCCACCCAGACTGGAGTGCAATGGCGATTCTCCTGGTCTCAGCCTTCTGAGTAGCTGGCACTAGAGGGACACACCACCACACCTAGCTAATTTTTTTTATTTTTAGTAAAAATTTTGCATTTTACAAAAAAATTTTGTATTTTTGTATTTCACCATGTTGGCCAGACTGGTCTTGAACTCCTGACCTGCCCACCTCAGCCTCCTAAAGTGCTGGAATTATAGGCATGAGCCACCGCGCCGGGTCTTTTAAAAAAATTTTCAATTTATAAAGAAAAGAGGTTTAAGAAAAAAGGTTTGACTCACAGTTCCACATGGCTGGGGAGGCCTCAGGAAATTTATAATTATGGCAGAAGGTGAAGGGGAACCCAGATACATCTTACATGGCAGCAGAAGGGCCATATGTTGTTTATTTTTAAAAGTTTGAATTTTAGTCAGGCGCAGTGGCTCACTGTAATCCCAGCACTTTGGGAGGCTGAGGCAGGTGGATCACGAGGTCAGAAGTTCAAGACCAGCCTGGCCAAGATTACTTGGGAGGCTGAGGCAGGAGATTTGCTTGAACCTGGGCAGCATAGGTTGCCGTGAGCTGAGATCGTGCCACTGCACTCCAGCCTGGGCCATAGAGGGAGACTGCATCTCAAAAAAAAAAAAAAAAAAAAAGTTTAAATTTTAGTTTTGCTTTTCACTCTTAGGTCAGTAATCCACCTGAAATTGATTTTTCTGTATCTTGTCAGATAGGAATCTAGTCGTATTTTTCTATATAGAAAACCACTTTTACAATCCATTTTTGAGATGATGGAGTTTTGCTCTTTTGCTCAGGCTGGAGTGGAGTGGGAAGTGGCGCAATCTCAACTCAATGCAACCTCCCGCCCACCCCAGTTCAGGTGATTCTCCTGCCTCAGTCTCCCAAGTAGGTGGGATTACAGGCACGGGCCACCACGCCTGGCTAATTTTTGTAGTTTTAGTAGTGGCGGGGTTTCACCATGTTGGCCAGGCTGGTCCCAAACTCCTGACCTCAGGTGATCCATCCGCCTTGGCCTCCTAAAGTGCTGTGATTACAGGCATGAGTCACTGCACCCAGCTAGAGAACCACTTTTATATTAAATAGTAAGTGATTTCTTAAAAGATAAATGGTACTAGGTCATATCTTAACTCTGTTACATTTTTCCCTGTTCCCCCTCCCTTTTACTATGAAAATCTTTTTAAATATACAGAAAACTACATTTGAAGATTTTCATAGGCACAAAGTGGAAGACAAGTCATTTTTAAGAGTCTGCTGAATATTTAGTTCAAAGTTAGTTAATATGAACAACTGAGCAGACACTGCTCACATCCCTGGAAGGGACTGTGTTGGGATTAATCTAATCTAGGGTAAAGGTAAGTCTTTACCTTATGTGGGACAGTAAATGGATGTGAAGTGGGGCCTATGATTCTACAGGGCTCCCCAAGGGTGCTTCATGGCAAGGTAGATAGAGATTTAAATTAATTTGCTGAGTTGGCTCTACTGCTCACCTCTACCAAAAGGATGGGGACCCTATTGCATTTATGTTTGTGTATCTCTATGTCCTAGAGGCCTCTACCACAGACTAGGTATTGAAATATTCATTGGGATAAAGAGAATAAAAGCAGCCAACATGTTGAGTGTTTACTATGTACCATTATCTATCTCATTATTTAATCTTTACAACTGTACGAAGTAGATACTGTTATCCCCATCTTACCAATGGAGAACTGAGAAAGGGGGGATTAATTGGCTGAGATCATATAGGATAAATGGTATAGGTTTGACCTCAGGCAATCTGACTTTTGAGCTTGTGTGTTTAACCATTATGCTACTCCATCTTGACTCCTTCCTAGTCAAGGTAAGGGCAATGAATGCTCTGCATAGAAAGAGACCTGGGTTGAATTTTATCCATCAAATTAAGGCAACTTATTTATAATATGTTTTTCTTGTTTCCTAAGGACAAGTGAAGCTCAGGGTATTAAATAATGGCTGTTAAAAAGTATTAAACAGAGGCTATTAAATGAGTCAATAAATGAGTATTAAATAAAGGCTATTAAGGAGTATTTAAAAAGAAGTCCATTCAGCCTCAGGAGCCTTTGTAGTTCTAGGCTTCAAGGAAGTTAAAAATCACTGCTCCAAGTCAGGCTATTTCCACAGGAAAATGAAAAGTCTTCACAGCTTATTTTCTTTAATTACATCATAAAACAAAATTAGAACATACAGGAAACAATAATAGTTACATAACAATTTACTTTATATATTTATATATAAAAAACTTATTTATTTTTTTTAGTCCAAAGATTTTTAAAGCAAAAGGAATCCTCTACTGCCACCTCAGATTTTATTTAAATAACAACCCCCCCCCACCAATCCTCAAGTGCCAGAAGTACTGGGTGGGAACAGTCACTTGAAGAGCTAATGGGACCTGATGCTAAGTTACCCCATAGGCAACTGTCAGCTCGAGATTGGCTAAGCATTTGGAACAGGCCTGGTGGAGAAACAGGCAAGGAGCAGCTCCCACACATTGCAGCACTCCAGGGTAGGCCCCACAGCTGGGGAAGGAGGGGATTAGACCCTGTGGCCAACCACCTCTGCATTTTACCCCCTCAGGGGAGTGGATGGGGCTGTGGGGTGCAGGGATGAAACAGAGCCTGGTTTGAAGATAAAAATGTCTCCAACAGCACCATTTACCCATCCATCTCTGTCCCTGAGCAGAGTCTGACAGGCATGGGTAGTCCTCACAGTTCTCTGAGCTCTGCACAGGCCACATTATTTGGATCTGTGCTCTCAGGGTCACTGGAAGGTGGGCAAAGGTGAGCAGAGCAGCTGAGACGTGCACACGGCAGGTTACCTAGAAACAATTCCTGGGAGAAAAAAGGAAGAGGCCAGAGTAGGAAGCATCTGAAGGCCAAGTCATAAAGCAGGAACGGAGAAAAACAAAATTAAAAAATGCAAAATTAAGAAGGCCTCTCTCCTCTTACAGTCACCCTTTGGAGTAGGTAGTCACAGACACTCAGGACTCCCAAGAGCCACAGCATGGCGAGAAAGGACAGGGGTAGCTTCTGAGGAGCACGGTCTCATGGATCTTGTGTAGGTGCCAACAGGCTCTAGGAGTTGTAAGTTAGTGTGTAATTTGGAAGTGGAGTGGGGAGGGGAGTGAGAAGAAATCACAAGTTCATCCCTTCCTGCACTATTAGAAATTAACAGTCATCAGAGAAGCACAGATAAGAAATTATTCTTAAGGGAAGGAAAAAAGTAATGTAAACCCGAGAAAGCAGCAGCAAAGGTTTCACTTATTAAAAATCTATTATATAGCACTAGGAAAGAAAATTATTTGTCCATAGGGAGAAAAAAGTAATTAGTCAAACCATGCCAGTTAGACACTTTTTCAAGTTAAGATTTTCTAAGACCTTAGGTTTTCATTCTCTAGTGCCATAAAAACGGGGGGCAGGGGGCACGGAGGGGGAAGAGTAGAATAATGACTTCAAAGGCGGAGAAGGTTTAGGCTAAGGTAAGAAACATATACGTGTGGGGAGGGGCAGCAATGTGGTACAGATCTGAAATAATGACAAGAGAAACTTAGTGAAGTTCTTCCAATTTAACAAAAAAGACATCACTTCAAAGATGATCCTTGGTTCTTGGGACAGGGCAGAAGAGAAAAGGTAAATTGTCTGGACACCTCTCTTCTCCCATTTCTTCCTAGAGTAGGGACTGTCATTTACTGCTCATCTCTCTTGTCCTAGTACCAAAACCACACCCAGATGCAGCTGGGATGCACTTGTGGTTCTTCCAGTGGTGCCAAAACCCATCTGTATGACCGGTTAAGTGTGTAGAAAGTAGGAGCCCTCTCTGCCAGTAAAAAGGGGTGGAGTTCATCAGACAAAGAGGAAAGTAAATGTACCCATGTGTGAGGCAGTCATCACTATGTATTCAGGACAGATGCTACACCTGAGGCAAAGTACCCCAATTCTAGAGCTAATTGTCTCCTTTATTTGAACCTCATCTATCATTTTCCCATGCCAGTTCTTCAAAATAAGACTATAAAACACAAAACAGAAAAGATTATTGATAGGACTTTACTTGCTCATGGTTCTTCATAAAAGGGCAACAAACCACCCTGGCTGAGGAACCACTGAGACTCAACATCTGCAAACTGAACCTCACAAGCACTTACTAAAAAACACAAGGCAGAGGTGGAAGAAGTGCATATGGACTTTCTCTTAACACCCACGGGGAGCTTGCCCTAATTCTTTTTCTCCCAAATATTAACTCTCTTGGGCTCCAAAGATCGACTCAGCCACACCTGAAGGGTTATGTACTAACGATCAAAGGCTTCAGAGACAGACACTGAATTGATGTGTCTAAGAATAAAAATAGGTACAACAGGTAGATGTGACTTGAGGGGGAAGCTGCTGAAGTCCTTCATGCAAGAAACTCACTTGCCTCGTATGGTACTTTCAGGCAGGTAGAAAGTTTATCCTGGGCCAGGTGTGGTGGCTCACGCCTGTAATCCTAGCACTTTGGGAAGCTGAGGCAGGCAGACCACCTGAGGTCGGGAGTTCGAGACCAGCCTGACCAATATGGTGAAATCCCATCTCTACTAAAAATACAAAAATTAGCCAGGTGGTAATGGTGTGCACCTGTAATCCCAGCTACTGGGGAGGCTGAGGCAGGAGAATCGCTTGAACCCGGAAGACAGAAGTTAAGGTGAGCCCAGATCATGCCATTGCACTCCTGCCTGGGCAATTAGCACAAAACTCGGTCTCAAAAACAAAAAACAAACAAACAAAAAAAACCACAAGTTTATCCCAAATGAACAAGGCAAGGTTAGTAACCTATGTTCTCTGCTGGAGAATCAAAATGTTAAGTTAGGGCACTTGGATACAGCCCAAATTTTTTCTTTTTTGCGGGGTGGAGTCTAGCTCTCTGGCCCGGGCTGGAGTGCAGTGGCTCAATCTCAGCTCACTGCAACCTCCACCTCCCAGGTTCAAGCAAGTCTCCTGCCTCAGCCTACCGAGTAGCTGGGACTACAGGCACATGCCACCACACCCGGCTAATTTTTGTATTTTTAGTAGAGATGGGGTTTCACCATGTTAGCCAGGATGGTCTCAATCTCCTGACCTAATGATCTGCCTGCTTTGGCCTCCCAAAGTGCTAGGATTACAGGTATGAGCCACCACACCCAACAGATACAGCCCAATTTTATTCCTCAACTACCTGGGTTAATCATACCCTACTGACATGGTTTTATACAGCTCTGCATCTTCCAATCTTACATTTAAAATTTATGATAGAAATTGGCCAGCCACGGTGGCTCACACCTGTAATCCCAGCAATTTGGGAGGCCGAGGGAAGTGGACCACTTGAGGTCAGAAGTTTGAGACCAGCCTGGCCAACATGGCAAAACCCTATCTCTACTAAAAATACAAAATTAGCTGGGCTGGTGGTGGGCACCTGTAATCCCAGCTTCTTGGGAGGCTGAAGCAGAAGAATCACTTGAACCCAGGAGGCCGAGGTTGTAGTGAGCCAAGTTTGTGCCATGGCACTCCAGCCTGGGTGACAGCAAGACTCCATCTCAAAAAAAAAAAAAAAAAAAAAATTATGATAGAAATAAAGGCAAGGAAAGCCTGGGACTCCATTTCCCCCCCATCCTTCTACTGCTTTAGAATTCTTTGGTCTAATACCATTAACGGGGAGAGAGGTTCTGTCTCAAGAACTCCAACCAAACAGCCTACATTTCTTCTCAAACAGGACTTGGCTAATTCACAGTGCCTGGGTTTGAGGTGACTAAAGATCCTAGAATTGGTGGGCAGATAGACAATCTTTTTGTAAAATGTTGTAGAGCTCAAACATACGACTGAGAGATTCTGTCAGCTAGGGGATACAACCAGGATAAAAGCCTACCCTTAAATCATATACATAAGGAGGAAAAAGGCAGAACAAAGCAGTTTCCTTTAAACCCCTCCTCTCACTGGTAGCAACTGGCATGAATAGTCTGTGACTTTCAGCACAATAAACATAAAACGGCCAAGGATCAACCATGACCCATGAGTGCTCTTCTCCCAATAACACGATCAATTAAGTACATGCTGACTACACAGGCAGAAAGGACGCTTACTGTCTTCTTTCCAGGCACACTCTTGCTCTTTTTTTTTTTTTTTTTTTTTTTTTTGAGATGGAGTCTCGCTCTATCACCCAGGCTGGAGTGCAGTGGCACGATCTCGGCTCACTGAAACCTCGGCCTTCTGGGTTCAAGAGATTCTCCTGCCTTAAACCTCCTGAGTAGGTGGGACTACAGGTGTGCGCCACCACACCCGGCTAATTTTTGTATTTTCAGTAGAGACAGAGTTTCACCGTATTGGTCAGACTAGTCTGGAACTCCCGACCTTGTGAGTTAAGCCTCGGCCTCCCAAAGTGCTGGGATGAGGCGTGAGCCACGGCGCCTGACCTCTCTCTCGCACTTCCTAACAACTTCAAACCAAGTTTCATCATATATTTTGTTTAGTCCCCCATGGCATTAGTGAGCTATCAAACTAGTAAAAATGCCTTTTTTTTTTTTTTTTGAGATGGAGTCTCCCTCTGTTGCCCAGGCTGGAGTACAGTGGCATGATCTTGGCTCACTGCAAACTCCGCCTCCCCAGTTCAAGTGATTCTCCTACCTCAGCCTCCCGAGTAGCTGGGATTACAGGTGCCCACCACCACACCTGGCTAATTTTTGTATTTTTAGTAGAGACGGGGGTTTCACCATCTTGGCCAGGATGGTCTTGAACTCCTGACCTTGTGATCCACCTGCCTCAGCCTCCCACCTGCCTCAGCCTCCCACCTGCCTCAGCCTCCCAAAGTGCTGGGATACAGGCATGAGCTACCACACCCAGCTGTAACAATGCATTTTACAAGGCAATTACATGAAATAAAAGACTGTGGCTACTGAAGCATTATGGTTATACGGAATAACTCAAATAGTCTGGAAAGCCCAAAATAAAGCATCATAAATTTACCAGGTTTCCCTGTAAAATGTCATATATCCAGCAGTTTGCCTTTCAACTCAATTCAAATTCAGTATGCAAACACCAAAGACCACCTAATGAAAAATGGCCTGAGCCCCCTGACAGGTATTGAACTCAAGGCTGCCCATGACAGCACCTGGAGTAGGAGAGAAATTCAAAGAGGAAGCTAGACTGGAGACATCTGAGAGTACATCAGCAGCATTATTGAGGGTGAGATGGAGGCTTTAAATAGAGGGAAAGGTTGGGTGTGGAAAGGAAATGGTGGAAATCAGTGCAAAAATAAGCTGGAGTCAGCTCAATGGAGCTGATGGAGGATGAAAAGACACTTATGTAGCAGATGATGCTGGAAAATGTAAGGGATGAGATAGGCGAAAACTGCTTAGAAAAGAGATGATCTGGATGTTCAAGAACTTTCTCCAGAGACACTACCGTAATTCCTCCTTGCCCACCTGTCGGTTTAGGGCAGTAGCTTTGAGGGTACCTTCTAACTTACCCCCAAATCTCTTCTCTCTGTTCACTGTTTTTTTCGTTGTAAAAGGCATGTTCTGGAGTGGCTATGAAGTTAAACAGACCAATTAGCTTTTCCTGTAGAGAATTTTTCCTACATTAATCCTTACTTAATTTTCACAAGTATCACAGACGTTGAGAGGAAGCATTATGTTCAGATGTCAGGCTCCTTTCCACCTGACCAAAACTTACCATGCTCTGTATTCTCAAAGTCCTAGCATATTCATCAGCTGGCATAGGCTGCAAATCAGCATAAAAACTATATTTCCTTCCAAGTTTGATGAGCCTGAAGTTTTCTTGAGAAAGGAGTAAGACTTCTGCCTGACAAAATACAAGCTAGTGTTGCACACCCCTGAGTCTTCTTTCTCTCTTACTTGACCATTCTTGGCCCAGACAGGCTGGAATTTGCCTTAATAGCAGGGATCACCAGAGCAAGTCCCCATGGACCTGCCTGTGGGTATACCCTTTGAGTAGAGAAACACCATTTCCAAGATCTTCAAGACCTGATGAATAGGGTCTTTTAAACTTATTTTTAAGTAAAGAAGTACCTTAATAACCTCAACGTAGGCAACAGAAATCCACATTCACTGATCAATCTGGGTTTTATGGTCAATTTGTACAGGCACTAAAAAAACAACAAAAAAACACCTTAAACTTCAGAGCAGATGGCCCCTAAATAGTTTTCTCCTTTCGTTTTGTTTGAATGAATAACCTGGGGATCTGAACATTATCAACCACATCTGGAAGTGTGTGTGCATGCACGTATGTATTTGTATGTGTGGAGGGGTACAGCCAGGAAACCGGGTTTCATGTTATATTCCTTATAAGGTAATCTGAAAGAGATTAAGGGGAGAGAGGAATGAATAAAACAAGTAATTTGCACTTTTAAAGGGGCACAATAAAACAGGATTTAAAATAAATTTAATATGCTAAATACTGATGGGTAGTATAGACTTCTAAGACCCTTTCATCCGATTGCCTTCTAAATCAATGGAGAAATAAATCAGACTTTATTCTTATGTATGCTGGTAGAATCAGCAACTGCAGCATTAAAACAAGCCTCTTAAGCTGGGTACAACAGCACACACCTGTAGTCCTGGCTACTTGGGAGGCTGAGGTGGGAGGAAGGCTTGAGCCCAGGAGTTTTGAGTCCAGGCTGGGAAAGATAGCAAGAGCCTATCTCTAAAAAAATTAAAATAAAAATAAATAAATAAATAAAACAAGCCTTTTAATAGTCTGGATCACACAGAAGATTATCTAAGATTATGATGGACTGCATATTGTCTTAAAGGACCCCCCCTGCCACAATCACCCTATTAAAAATCACATTCAGGTTTCTGACCTTGGGGTTTAGAAATTTACTTCTTATGCTTTAAAAACTCATTTTACTTTCTTCATCCTCTGATTTTTTGAGGGGAGAGAGGTTACTTCTTCTTTGACTGTTAAGTCCTAGACACTAAATTCCTCCCTTAGTTCTAGTACCCAGGCTGACCAGAAACACTCAACCCTCTACTTCCTCTCAGTGTTCTCTTTCAGCTGCCTCAATGGTTCACCTGGCTACATTCATACTTCATTCAGAAGTCTGGAGCAGGGCCAGGTGCCGTGGCTCACGCCTGTAATTCCAGCACTTTGGAAGGCTGAGGCAGGTGGATCATTTGAGGTCAGGAGTTCAAGACCAGCCTGGCCAAAATGGTGAAACCTCATCTCTCCTAAAAATACAGAAATTAGCAGGGTAACAGTGCTGTGTGCCTGTAATCCCAGCTACTTGGGAGGCTGAGGCAGGAGAATCACTTGAGCCTGGGAGGTGGAAGTCGTGGTGAGCCGAGATCAAGCCACTGCACTCCACTCTGGGCAACAGAGAGACCCTGTCTCAAAAAAAGAAAAAAAAGACTGGAGCAGAAAAGAGAGATGACTGACAGGTTCTGGGAAGGTTCTGGCCCTTTGGGGTGCCAACATATGAATCCATTAACACTGACATACAGCTGACCAGCTGTTATAGTGCCATTCTTGTATCTCTGAAAGGCTGAAATAGGGGAAAAGAGAGAAACAGACTGGCTAGAATACACAGCTCCTCTGGTAGCATTCCTGCTAAAACAAAACAACCTCACAGACACAGGTCAGAGATGCCACTGATCACTCCTAGATTTCAGTAAATATCTAGTAACACTAATCACTAATGTCTGAACTTCGGTGGTGGGGACTTTCAGGCTTGGTTTTGTGATTTATCGTTCCACTCTTTCCTAATAATATATCTCTCTCTTTCCTTAAGTTGGAGTCTGACAAAAGGAAAAATGTGTAGGGTGGAATATTGGGCATATCATGCAAATTATCATATATCAGAAGATATAATAGAAACCAAAAGGCAGCATCTGTTTTCATCAAAATAGTCAATTTCTTCTCATAACTTTTCTTGCTCTTGTGACAGTTTCCTTCCAGATTGGCAAAGATTCAGGCAGGGTCCCCTAATGGTAAAATTTAGAATTAAAAAAATATTTATTGATATCTTTTTAAAAAATGTTTGGTAATCCCAACTAATCATTCAAAATGCAAACTGTAAACACAACAACAGCAAAAGAGTAACAATTGAGTGAGTAAGCAGACTGAACAGGTGACAGACTGAGCAAGAGTGCGGGAGGGAGCAACAGAGAACGGAAGACACGTGCACAGGTGTGCTACAAACAGTGATAATTTGAGTGTGTAAGAATTACATTTGGACCACAGTGATTTCAATGCAACCATTTAGGAAACCTCTGGGCCAAATACTGAAACACAGGAGGAATGGACGAGCCTTCTTTGTGAGCATGCTCAGCATGTTGGCATGGAAACAAGGAAGCACAGAAGCTCTGTAGTCACAATGAATGTCTACCATTTCTAAGATGCAAAGAAATTTTCTTTCTGGTCCCTGGGTACATCATATATTGTCTTTCCATGCTTTTCTTGACCCTGGAGGACTGCAGATGCAGACGCAGATGTTCCAAAATCCCCAAAGAAACCCTTAGACAAAAATTTAAAAACCACAGTAGCAGTAACACTGGGTTTGCTGGAATGCCCCTCCCTCTATCTTAGCCTATGCTTTTCTTCTGGGCACATCAACAGGAATGGTTAAGTTTTACCAATCTACTTGATAAAGCCATCACAAACTTCAGTTCCATGATCACAGAGCTAGAGTGGATGGGTGTGAGTGTGTGTATGTGTATGTATGTGTGGCTCTGGGGATCTGGACACTGACCCCCCTCACTTTGTGACCCTTGCCCAGAACTCTGGGGTCGCTTCCACTGGAGAGACTCCACGGTAGCTCTAGAAGTGTCATTAAATACTCAGTTCACCAAAGTTGACCACCTCCATTGTCATAGGATGATGCAGCATCTGCAGAAGCGCTGTCTGCTGCCCCCTACTGATGGGGGTGGAGTGACAGGTGCGAAGTAGGCGTGGACTTTAATATTGGGTAAATGGGTCTGAAACAAGACAAGAAACATTAAACATTTAAAAGAGAGGGCTTAAACAGAAAGAGCAATGTTGCTTTTTAAAAAAACTACCGAGGGGCTCAATGAACATGAAAGCAGGGCAAAGGCTAAGCATTGGTCAAGATGTTAGAAGGCCTGGGTTCTACTTTGTTCCATCCTAGGTTATTCTAAATGACCAGAACAACTCATATAACTTTGGTACCTGTTTGTGTAATAATGCAACTGAGGAAAGACATCATACTAATTTCTTATCTTCTCCAAAAAAGGATTTCCAGTTGTATTCGCATAGCTGAAAGAAGCTACTTGAGTTTTTGGTTGTGTTTTTTTTTTTTTTTTTTTTACCGAGTCTAATTCTATTGCCCAGGCTGGAGTGCAGTGCTGCAATCTTGGCTCACTGAAACCTCTGCCTCCTGGGCTCGGGTGATTCCCCTGCCTCAGTCTCCAAGTAGCTGGGACTACAGGTACACTCTACCAGGCTAATTTTTATATTTTTAGTAGAGAGGGGGTTTCACTATGCTGGCCAGGCTGGTCTCAAACTCCTGACCTCTACTGATCCACTCATCTTAGCCTCCCAAGTGCTGAGATTACAGGCATGAGCCACCGTGCCTGGCTAGCTACATTAGTTTAAAATAATTTTTTTCCAAGTTTTTTTTCCCGATATTAAAAAAAAAAAACCTCTCATTATTCTCTTGTAACAACATGTCTAAATTAGTATTTCTGAATTCCTACTATATTCAAGGCAATTCAATAGTTAAGTGAGGGAGTACTGAGATGGTCAAGATGGGAATTCTGCTCTTGGGCACATATACTCTAGATATGTACTTACAAATACATGGTGACTCACACCTATTGTCCCAGCACTTTGGGAGGCCAAGGTGGGTAGACTGCTTGAGCCCAGAAGCAATAGCATGTTAAAGTGGAAAGGTGCTTGCTAAATAACTTCAAGAACAGATAACAGATCCATCTCCTGAGGGTTGAGAGACAGAAGAGATTCCTGACAGCCAGGCAGTCTAGGAACCCTAATATAAGCAGGCCACATAAGACGCTCTAGTTGACCTGTGGCTCTTAATTCTCTTTGGTGTTGAAAAAATATGGTTGCAAGGCCTCCCCCAGTGCAATTATGCTCACAGTCCTCTATGTGTGAAGAGGGGAAGAGGAACTCAGACCAACGGGAACTCAAGGTAAGGTCTGGCACTCTTATTTGCTCAAGGCCATATGGCCAACATGGATTTTTTAGAGGTTAGTTTTTTTTTGTTTTGTTTTTTTTGAGACAGAGTCTCGCTCTGTCACCCAGGCTGGAGTGCAGTGGCGCAATCTCAGCTCACTGCAACTTCTCCCTCCCAGGTTCAAATGATTCTCCTGCCTCAGCCTCCCAAGTAGCTGGGACTACAGGCAGGCACCACCACCACACCAGGCTAATTTTTGTATTTTTTAGTAGGGACAAAGTTTCACCAGGTTGGCCAGGATGGTCTCCATCTCTTGACCTCATGATCTGCCTGCCTTGGCCTCCCAAAGTGCTGGGATTACAGGCGTGAGCCATCACACCTGGCCAGAGGTTGGTATTTTTTTTGAGATGGAGTTTCACTTTTGTTGCCCAGGCTGGAGTGCAATGGCATGATCTCAGCTCACTGCAATCTCCGCTCCTGGTTCAAGCGATTCTCCTGCTTCAGCCTCCTGAGCAGCTGGGATTACAGGCGCTCACCACCACTCCCAGCTAATTTTTGTATTTTTAGTAGAGATGGCGTTTCACCATGTTAGCCAGGCTGGTCTCGCACTCCTGACCTTAGGTGATCCTCCCACCTCTGCCTCCCAAAGTGCTGGGATTACAGGCCTGAGCCACCAAGCCTGGCCTAGAAGTTGGTATTAAGGGCCTAAACAAGCACAGTGTCTTTCCTACAGCAGGTGTAAAGCAGATATTCCAATAAATGTCTGTTGAGCAGAACAATCCAACGTACAGATTCTTCCAGCTTTTTAAAATTTCTTTTTCTGGTTGGGAGCAGTGGCTCATGTCTGTAATCCCAGCACTTTGGGAGGCCGAGGCAGTGGATCACTTGAGGTTAGTTGTTCAAGACCAGGGGAGCCAATATGGTGAAACCCTGTCTCTACTAAAAATAATCAACTTAGCCAGGTATGGTGGTGGGCACTTGTAATCCCAGCTACTCGGGAGGCTAAGGCAGGAGCATCGGTTGAACCCAGGAGGTAGAGGTTGCAGTGAGCTGAGATCATGCCACTGCACTCCAGCCTGGGTGACAGAGCGAGACTCATGGTGGATAGGGCCAAAAGAAAAGGTAAAAACCTGGGCATGGCACAGAGACTCACACCTGTAATCTGAGCACTTTGGGAGGCTGAGGGGGGAGGATCACTTGAGATCGCCAGAAGTTTGAGAGCAGCCTGCGCAACATGGCAAGACCTTATCTCTACAAAAATTTTTTTTTTTTTTGTATTCCAAACCACACAATACAAAATATTTTTTTTAAGGCTGGGCATGGTGGCTCATACCTCTAATCCCAGCACTTTGGAAGGCCAAAGCAGGAAGATCACTTGAGCTCAGGAGTTTGAAACCAGCCTGGGCAACATGGTAAAATGCTCTCTCTACCAAAAATACAAAAAATCAGGCTGGCGTGACGGCACACGCCTGTAGTCTCAGCTACTGGGAGGCTAAGGTGGCAGGATGGCTTGAGCCTGGGAGGCAGAGGTTGCAGTGAGCCAAGATAGAGCTACTGTACTCCAGCCTGGGTAACAGAGGAGACCCTGTCTTAAAACAAGAAAAAAAACCAAGGTTTTCAAAAAATTAGCTAGGTGTAGTGGTGTGTCTATAGTCCTAGCTACTGGGGAGGCTGAGGTGGGAGGATCATTTGAGCCAAGGAGTTTAAGGCTGCAGTGTGCTAAGAAGGTGCCACTGTACTCCTGCCTAAGCAACAGAGTGAGACCCCATCTCTTAAAA
This sequence comes from Cacajao melanocephalus, assembly GCA_963573385.1. Lineage (NCBI taxonomy): Eukaryota > Metazoa > Chordata > Mammalia > Primates > Pitheciidae > Cacajao > Cacajao melanocephalus. Next base: position 60,227 of record CAUYLG010055464.1, read on the forward strand.
GAAAAGAAAGACAGAAAAGGTAAAAATCTGTCTACTTTACTTGTTGTCTTAAAAAATATGAACCCCAGGAAAAGGGTTTAATGTGAAACACAAATACAAATTAAATTCTTAAATCTCATTTAACCAAACACTTTCTCTGTTACTCCTTTCTTTCCTTTAGAACAAAAATGTGGCATGTGCTTTTTCTTTCTTTCTTTTTTCAATCTGGATAAGTTATTAAGCCCTAGACATTATCAGAGAGACTCTGCTGGGTGGAGACCTACTTTTCCTCCCTTCAGTGGGTCTTTTCCTACTAAATTTCCATCTCTGGAACCACAGGAAGAAAACTATCTGCCCTTAGGTTTACACTCTATTTTTTTTCCTTGTTAAATGTTCAAGTAAATATAAAAATCATACAAATCTAAATTTGAAAAAAAAAAAAAAAAGAAAGAAGAAAGTGCTGAGAACACTAGAGCTGGAGAGTTATGTAGCCATTTTTACCCTGAGTCTCTTGATTCCAGCCCGTGTGATTTGCTGGCAGTCATACAGTTCTATCCGCTCAAGGCTGTGACAGCTCTTCAAGTGCTCCAGGGATGCATCTGTGATTAGTGGGCAGTTGTCCAGCTCAATCACCTCCAGCTGGTCATGGGCACAGGCTCCATTCCCCAGGTGACGAATTCCATCATCTGTGATCAGTTCACAGTGAGACAGACTCTGCAGCCAAACAGAACATGGAAGAATGTTGAAATATCTTCTGGCATTCCTCTACCAGAGGCTTGTGTAAAATTGGACAGGAGACGTTTTGGTTTGATTTTGATGAATGTGGAGACAGCACTACATCCACATGGTGAAATTAAGAAAACTGGAGATAGTGGGGTTATGCTTTTGGCAATCAGTGATTGACATTTTGGTGTGTAAATCTAAATACATTTAATAAATGCATGTAATGACTATGAATTAGTTCATAAACAAAATAAGACAGCCTTAAAAATTACCCCTTCCTCAAATTAACACTTTTCTTCTCTACAGGGACAAATGGGAATCAAGTTTTTCATTCATACTATTTTCTGGAATTTGAACTAAATAACTGAATATCTGGTTCAGGGACATGCCCCAACAATTAATTAGCTGAAGATTTTTACAGCTGTCAAGTGTGATCATCTCATCACATCATCTCTTCATCAATATTTATTAAATCCCTGGTTCAGGGAAACTCAGAAACCTTGACCCAATTCTGGATAGCACTGTGCCACCAAACACCAAAAATGAGCCTGGATACAGAACAGTCACCCAGAATGACTTCCTCATGCCCAGCCTTCCTGAAAATAGGAACAGAACTCCCCTTAGTTAAAGCTTTGATTTGTTCCATTCTTAAGACCAGTAACATTTGATCTCAAGGTGAAGCAAATTGTATTTTGGGCCATCTCATCCCCTGGATCTCTAGAAATCTAAATATCATTCAGGCTGGAGTATGGGTTTCATGGCAGTTTTCAGTCTTCAAATATTGATATAGAAGACATTTAACTTTTTCAGTTCTTATCTCAGTTTCCTACTTCACTCAGGTACTCCTTTGGTCCTCTGTAAGCTGGAAATTTGGGGAAGCATCCTTTCCTAAAATGGCAGCCAGACACTAAGAGATGGGTTCTTGAACTACAGTACTGGCTTTTGATTAAACCCAATAAACACAGAAAACTTTCAAAGTCAAACTTACCAACACTTGAAGTCGAGGACAGTGTATAGAAAGTTGGATTAATGTGCTATCTGTTATCTGAAAGAAATACATATGCTGATTTTAGGTATAATCCAAATAAAATCCAGAGCCATACCTGATTCTTTTTTCTTTTAGAAAGGATCTTGTGCCGGACACGGTGGCTCACACCTGTAATGCTAGCACTTTGGGACGCTGAAGCGGGTGGATCACAAGGTCAGGAATTCAAAATGAGCCTGACCGACATGGTCAAACCCCGTCTCTACCAAAAATACAAAAATTAGCCAGGCGAGGTGGCTCATGCCTGTAATCTCAGCTACTCAGGAGGCTGAGTTAGGAGAATCGTTTGAATCTGGGAGGTGAAGGTTGCAGTGAGCCAAGATTGCACCACTGCACTCCAGCCTAGGCTACAGAGCCAGAGACTATCTCAAACAAGATAAAAATAAAAATAAAAATAAAGGGTCATGTTCTGTTGCCCAGGCTAGAGTGCAGTGGCACAACTATAGCTCACTGCAGCCTAAGATTCCTGGGTTCAAGTAATCTTCCCACCTTAGCCCCCTGAATAGCTGGGACAACAAGCACAAGCCACCATGGCTAATTTTTTTAATTAATTTTTTTTTTTTTTTTTTTTTTGGGTAGAGACAGGGTTTCACTATGTTGCCTGGGCTGCTCTCGAATTCCTGAGCTCAAGCAATCCTACCACCTCAACCTCCCAAAACTCTAGGATTACAACATGAGTGATCACAACTCACTGCAACCTCAACTTCTCAGGCTCAAGCTATCTTCCTGCCTCAGCCTCCTGAGTGGCTGTGACTACAGACATGCACCACCATGCCCAAGACTTTTTTTTTTTTTTTTTAAAGATGGGGTTTCACCATGTTGGCCAGGCTGATCTTGAACTACTGACCTCAGGTGATCCACCCACCTCGGCCTCCCAAAGTGCTAGGATTACAGGCAGGAGCCACCGCGCCCGGCATGCCCGAGACTTTTAAAACTTTTCAGGTAGAAACAGGGTCTTATGTTTCTCAGACTGTTCTTCAACTTTTGGGCTCAAGCAATCCTCCTGCCTCACTGCACAACGTGTTGGGATCACAGGTGTGAGCCACTGCCCCCAGCAATGCTATACCTCATTCCTTTTTTTTTTTTTTTGAGAGTCTTGTTCTGTTGCCCAGGCTGGAGTATAGTGGCATGATCTTGGCTCACTGCAACCTCCGCCTTCAAGTGATTCTTGTGCCTCAGTCTCCCAAGCAAGTAGGATTACAGGCTAGGTTTTTTTTTTTTTTTTTTTTTTTTTTGAGATTGAGTTTCATTCTGCCACCCAGGATGGAGTGAAATGCCGCGATATTGGCTCACGGCAACCTCACCCACCCAGGTTCAAGCAATTCTCCTGCCGCAGCCAC
>CAUYLG010055465.1:0-37254 GCA_963573385.1 Cacajao melanocephalus
TTTTAGCTCACAGAAGTTTCTTATTATCCACCTTCTGAAGCCTGATTCTGTCAGTTCATCACACTCATTCTCTGTCATGCCTTGTTCTCTTGCTGATGAGGAGCTGCGATCCCCTGTAGGAGGAGAGGCATTCTGATTTCGGGTGTTCTCACCCTTTTTGCACTGGTTTCTTCCCATTTTTGTGGATTTATCCACCTGTCATCTTTGTAATTGCCGACTTTCAGATTGGGTCTGAGTGGACGTCTGGCTTGTTGGTGATGAAGTTTTTTCTGTTTCTTAGTTTTCCTTAGTCAGACGCCCTTTCCCCACAGAGCCAGGCCTTCCCGGGTTCAGCTGTGCTTACTGTGAAACTGTCAGTCCTCAGTGCTTCCAATTGCTGTTCTCCTTGTCGTGATGGAACCAGCCGAGCCCAGCTCAAAGGGCACCCAGTCCTGTATACTCCGCACTGAGAAGCGCCGTGCCGGAGCACCGGCAAAACAGCCGCGCCGGCCAAAAGAGTCACGCTGGCAACCCGTGTGTCTCCTCCTCTGGGTAGCACCCAGTTTGTGGGCAACAGAAATTCATCTGAAATTGCGGCATCCACTCGCTCTCTGCGCTTTCACTGGCAGCTACAATCCTGAGCTGTTGCTAATCGGCCATCTTGGATCTCTCTCCCGATAAATGTTTTCAATAGTAAACTTGCACTGACTAGTGAAACCCACTTTGTTAAACTTTTATTTTAGCTTTTGGGGAACATAATGAAGATGAGTTACATAGGTACACATGTGTCATGGGGATTTGTCATACATATTATTTCATCCCCCAGGTATTAAGCCCAGTACCCAGTAGTTATCTTTTCTGCTCCTCTCCCTCCTCTTACCCCTTTTCAAGGAGACCCCAGTGTCTGTCGTTTCCTTCTCTGTGTTCATAAGTTCTTATCATTTAGTTCCCACTCATAAGTGAGAATATGCGGTCTTTGGTTTTCTGTTCCTGCATTCGTTTGCAAAGGATAATAGCCTTCAGCTTCATCCATATTCCTGCAAAAGACATGATCTTTCTCTTTTCTTTGGCTGCATAGTATTCTATGTTGTATATGTGTCACATTTTCTTTATTCATTCTGTCATCAATGGGCATTTAGGTTGATTTCATGTCTCTGTTACTGTGAACAGAGGTGCAGTGAACATTTATGTACATGTGTCTTTATGGGAGAATAATTTATATTCTTCTGGGTATATACCCAGGAACGGGATTGCTGGGTCGAATGGTAGTTTTGCTTTTAGCCCAGTCACTGTACTGCTTTCCACAATGGTTGAAACCTACTGTTAATATATCTTGAGATAATATATATTTAGGAGTAGATGCTTAATTCAGCACTCCTTCTCTATAGCCCATCTATGAGCACCAAGTGTAACTTGGTTATTAGGTGTAACTTTGTTGATCTGCTGCCCTGACAAAGGTTAGAGTAAAACACTACAAATAATATTTTTCACACAAGTCAGAAAGATGCTTTTCTATTAGAAACACATGAATTTGAATATATAATAGCTTAGTTTCCTCAGGAAAGGATACCTAGAAGCAGAAAGTAGGAAATAGTTCTCTCAGTTGCTAATGAAGTTATGTTTCCTGTGAAGTATATATTACCTATAGACATGTTTGACTTCCTCAAATCTGTGGCATACATTATATTTAAAAGTACTTTAGCCTGTGCCTCAATATCTCCGAGCACCAGCCTATACATCTAAGGATACTGATTATTTGGCTCCAGAGTATACATCATTGTGTACATGCATTTGTACCCTTCTCCTTGGCTTGTATTTCCATGGTTGGTGAAAGAGAACTTCTTTAACCTTATCACGTTAAAATTAGTCCTCAGCCTATGCAAATTCCATATTCCAGCCTCCATGAGCTATTTATTTCAAGTATGACTGTCCCATGCCCTCTCACAGCCTTTGCCCCTTTGCATGTACAGCATCCTCTCCACGCCTTTGCCTAACATTTCTTCTGCTTAGGATACTTTCTACCCAACCCAAACCCATGACCTAATTCCTACCCACATTTCAAGACCTGGTTTACCTGCAAAACTCTGCATAAGCCATCTCCAGCCTTCAATGCTGGATTAAACGCCCCATTACCAGTGCTCCCAGAACACCTATACAGAATTGTCTATTCACTTCTTGTTTTTTTCTCTATTTAAAGTGTTATCCTTGAAGGCAGGGTCTGTGTCTTATCCATTATTATATCTCCTTTTGGAGGCAGAGCATTTAGTAGTAGTATTATCTTGGGCAAGTCTCAATCTCTCCATGGCTTGGCTCCTATCTATAAAATAAGAATAACACTGCTTACTTTGTAGGATTGTTAATAAGTACCCAAATGTGTACTTGGTGCCTTTTCTAAGCACCTTGCATGCATGATCTCATTTATTGCTCAGCAAAACTTTATGAAGTATTTAGTGTTATTACCCATATTTTATAAAACAGAAAGATTAAGTAGCTTGTCCAAGGATACACAGCTAATAAGGATATAACTAGGATCTGAAACCCGACAGTCTAAGTGCAGAGCACTCATAAGTTCTATGCTGCATTTCACTTTGTTGCATAACTTTTAGAGTGTGGTTCAAATAACTGGATTGAGCTACCAGTTCTACTACATAAAATAAGGATGTTATATTTGAGGATCTTTATTTTCATGTATTTTCAGCTTTCAGGTTTTATGAGGCAGTACTTTTTCTCTTTATTGAGTAAGTTGTATAGATTCAAAAAGGATCTTACTAAGTACAATTCCTTTTTAAAATATGTTTTAAAGTGCCTCATTCCAAATTAAGGGAAAATATCAAATATCTAGAATAGTTATAATTTTCTTACTTTAGCCTATAAGTCTTTCTCAAAGGCCTCAATGTATAAACACATTAAATTCTTGCTTCACTTCTCATCTAACCTTGATACTAAATGCTCTCTTTCAATATATTACTTCCTTAAGCTTCTAAAGCGTCCTGGTGGTGTCTAGGAGGCCCTCAAGTTTGCTTAGATAGGAATCCTAGATCCCCCTGTTTTCTGCATTCTTGTTCCTTTTGTCAATTTATTTGCTTAAAAAAATCTATTTTCACAGTTATTATATTTTTATTTTAGATAGGAGATTAGGCAAACAAACTACACTAAAAATCAAAACTTACATTAAGTTCTCAGTTATGAACAATCTCTCCCCTTTTTCTAAACATACCAGTTAAACTTTTCTTGAAAAGATTAATTTGTGATAGGTCTTAAAAGTAAGGGATTTCGACTTTATTCTGTAGTCATTGGAGAGCTACTGATGACAATGAGTTGGGTAAATTACTTTACAAAGATTCAACTGGAGGGTTTCAGTAGAATTTAGAAGGAAGTTATGGAATTTAGACTTCAGCTAAAAGACTCTTGCAATATTGCAGATGCAAAGTGTGAGAACATTGACTTGGGTGGGGGCAGAAGGGAATACGAAGAGTGCTTTTGAAAGATAATATGAAGCAAGAATGCATAGAATTTGATGTCTGACAAGATACCGGAGTATGGGGAAAAAGAAAAGGGAAGACCCATGGCCTTCATTAATATTTTAAGGCTGGGGGACCACAGTAATGATAATTATCATGAACAAAGATGAGGAATCCTGATTTGGGCCACAAGTGTACAAAGTGGTTTAGGGTGCTGGAAAATAAGAGGAAGAATAACTTGACTATAGTCATATTTCATGTAATGGCAGTACATCAGCATCTTATATTTTATAAACAATAGCAAGATTTCTTTGAAATAAAAATTAATACATTCTAAAGCCCCAAAAGTCTTATTCTTGAATTCTCTTTCCTCTAAATAACTTCCAAATCATTAAAGACCATGAGTTATGGACTTTCTAAAAATATTGGGGGCCATGCACAGTGGCTCATACTTGTAATCTCAGTACTTTGGGAGGCTGAGATGGGAGGACTGCTTGAGCACCGGAGTTTGAGGAGACTAGCCTGGACAACATAGTGGGACCATGTCTCTACAGAAAAATTTAAAATTAGTCAGGTGTGGTGGCACAAGCCTGTATTCACAGCTACTTGGGAGGTTGAGGTGGGAGGATCACTTGAGCCTGGGAGGCTGAGGCTGCACAGAGCCATGATCATGCCACCACACTCCAGCCTGGGTGGCAGAGTAAGGCCCTGTTCCAAAAAGTAAAAATAGGATATCTAATTTAGTTCTATTCAAAATTGTGAATGCCTTCTAAAGATCCAGCAAGAATTCACATACATCATATACCACTTCTTTCTTGAAAGGTGATATTAAAAAAACAGTTCCTCAAATACCTTATTGTACCTAAAATAATCCTTTCATAGTATATCTCATGTCTATTGAATAAATAAATTAATAAGACTTTAGCCAGTGAACAGTTAGTTTTAAACTATATAAAAGTGATCAAATAATAAATTAAAAAAAAAAAGAGTGATCAAAGATAAAGTCTGTTACAGAGCTATCCACATATTAGGGACAACTGAAGTTGAGAAAATGCAAAGGAAGTGAGATCCAATACAGAAGACCAAAAGATTTAGGAATATGTTTGTAGTATGACTAAATTTAAGATATGAAAAGGAGAGCAACAGGTAGAAGGTTGTATAATGTCACAGAAACAAGAGAGTGCAAACAGTAAGTGTGGACTATGATGATACATTCAATGGAAGATCTAGGAGTGTGAGCTAGAAAAAGTTGCTGCATATGTGTGCACTCTAGTGGAAAAGCCAAATGAGTAGAAGAGGAGTGAAATTTCTGGGTTTTGGCATTCATCTCACCCCCACAATTTACAACATTTATTTGGTTCACAAATGCAAGTAACTGCAAATCAGCCCTCACCTTCATTTCTGCACTCTACGTATATAGTTTGCCTAAATTCTCAGTGCAGCTGACCATGTATCATTGTGCCAATCACAATTCAGAAACCTTTTTTTGTTTGCCAGGTATTGTTTGAGTGTGAAAAAATAAAACCAAGTGACGCAAGTAGCCTTTCTGTGGCAGTATTGTTTGCTGAAGCTATGATTGGATAAAGTCCAGACAAACCTTTAAGATAGGCTCAGATATAAATAAATAAGCAATGTGTATTTTGAAAGAAACTTCTGGAAAAGTCACATGATTCCATAGCTTTAACTGACCTTAGAAATCAAAGCTCAGTCCCTCATTTACAAAGAAAAATTTTAAGGCCAGCAGAGATTAAATGACCTGTTCAAGCTCACCAAACTAGTTATTGACAAATCTAATAAAACCAGAAGCCAGTGGAATTCTTATTCCCACTCCATTGCTCATTTTATATGTCATTCCATCTTCAATGAATTCACAAAACTTGCAGATGCCAACAGTATTAGCTCAGACATCAGACAAGCTCTATATATATTTACTTATTTTATATATCTTTATATATTTATATGTAATATATATATAAATTATATATTTATATGTAATATATATATAAATTATATATTTATATATTATGTATTAAATTTTATATATATATATATATATTTTTTCTATACAGACCAATCTAGTGACAACATAAAAGTACCTTTACTCTGAGACATTCTGAAATTAACATTCTCCAATTCCAAACTGAGTTTTGGGAAGCAAAATTTTAATCAAATATTTAATATCAGATGTTAAGCAAATTAGTTCAGTTGAAGAACTTCCCAGATTTTATCTAGCTGTTCTTTGGTTTCTCAGATTAGAAATGAGAACACACTATGATAACCTTTCCCATAAGGACTTTCAAAAGGTTTTTATGATAATAAAATTCACATTAAAGAACAGACATTTTTTTTTGAAGACGCATCATTTTACAGTGAAACAGTATAGATAACACTAGCTCAGTTCTTGTTAGACAAGGCCAGTTAACATTTTCTCTCTCTTTCCCTCTTCTCCTCTGTCTCTGCCCTTGGTGAGTAAAACAATCTCCTAAAGATATTAAAAATATGTGATGATATTGTTAACCATTTTCAACCCTGGTAGTCACTATGTCATCCCATGTAAAGATACTTGTTGCTTATGGTAGGAACAGCATATGATGTGAATTTATTTGGTTTGATCAGTATTTACAGTTAAGACATCATTTTGTTTTTTGCAGAACAATTTTATTTCAGCTCTAACTAACATTAACACCTTAGCAAAACAACTTAAAGTAACCCAAATCACACACACAAAAACACACTCCAGCCTTTTTGCAACTGCCAGATACCTGCAGATGAACAAAAATGGTCACTAGAAACTCATTATATCCTTAAAGATTCATCTTTCAGGCCTTTATGAACAGAAGAAAGACTATATAAGTACCATATTATAGTAACAGAGAATATAGTTTAAGAGCTAATTTATTTTCCATTAAGAACTGCTATGGTTTTATACAATTCACTTCTTAGGTGGTTATGAGGTTACCCAGAATAAGACAAAATACATATGAGTCTAACTAGCCAGGTAGGTTATGGCAGTTACTGACTTAGAGATACTCAGGAAGGCTATGGGAGGCAGAGACAAGGCTGGGAGGGGCACGAAGTTGTTATACTTCAGGCTGGAGTCCAGGGAAGTCAGGTAAGGCCATCCGCAAGCTGGCATTGTTCTGAGTAACCAAAGCCCAGAGTCCAGGAAGGCAGTGAGTTGGAAAGAAAGGTTCAGGAGAGCAAGTGACAGCGAAGGGCAGAAGCCATTTGATTTCTACCCTACTTTGTTCTTCCCACCACGCGTGGTCATGATAGGCCCTTGATCACTAATTACTACTATTAAAGGTCAAAAGTGTGCTTGGGAATTCTGCTCTCACTGAGTCAGAGGAACAAGGACCACTTAGGGCACAGAGTTTTGTGATTTTAGATCCCATATTGCTGACTTCCCTATTTTAATATTCCCTATTTCCAAGCTTCCAGCTTTGAAAGAAGTGACTGGCTATATATACCTGTTATGCTCTTGATATGCCAATTACAGCTGACAAGATTTAAATTTGTAAGAATAAATATTTTAACTGCTGTTATATATATATATATATATATATATATATATATATATATATATCTGCTGTTTAAATATTATAAACTGTAATTTTATTTTCATTCACATATTTGATTATTATATTAATCTATTATATCAAGATTAATATTTGATCACTTATGATATTTATAGGTGAGTCCATCATTTCACAAGCTGTGTTATCTTGGGAAAGATATACAACCTCATTGAACCTCATTTTCTTCATCTATGCCAGAAGATTCAACGCTATATAGTGTAGAAAACACTAATCAACCTAACACTATTCTACTAAAATACTATTTCTCAGGCCAGAGTTGGCACTTGATATAAATTATTTCCATTAGTTATATTATTCTCTTATTATTTCTATTATTCTTTTCTTAGCCAACAAATACTTACTGAGAACATTACTAAATAGAAGCTGTTCTCGGTTACTAGAAATAGGGTGGTAAGCAAACAGGACATCTTTGTCCTCAGGGAGCTTGCAATCTTGCTTACTTGCTCTGTTTATTTATATAAGCCAATTAACCACTTTCTTCTTCACAGAGTAATAAAATATTTGAGAACAGGATTAGGTAATAAGGAAACCCAAAAATGTAATGATCATAATCCAGGATGTACATCACTTAAAATATTAGTACAATACCTTGTCTCATTGCAAATTCTGGCAAATCGGAACACAACAGATTAAATTCACTATTTCAAGTTATCTGACTTTTAAATATAGCATTATAGCAGAATAGTTCACATACATGTATTTGTAACATTTTCTCAGATATCTGCTACCATTTTATTAAGAATTACTTTACTGTATTTTATATACCTTGATAGCTTTTCCTATGCCCCACACTTGTCTTTGACTTCTCCACTCCTGAAATACGTCTGTATTTATAGCTAAAACATTATCTCCTTAAAAACTTCACATTTAAAGAAGAGCTGGTACCACTCCTTCTGAAACTATTCCAAACAATACAAAAAGAGGGACTCCTTCCCAAATCCTTTTATGATACCAACATCATACTGATATTGGGCTTTTTTAACATGATTATTGGCCACATGTATGTCTTCTTTTGAAATGTATCTGTTCATGTATTTTGCCTGTTTTTTAATAGGGTTGTTTTCTTTTTCTTGGAAATTTGTTAAGTTCCTTATAGATGCTGAATGCCTTTGTCAGATGCACAGTTTGCAAAAATTTTCTCCCACTCTGAAGGTCAATAGTTTCTTTTGTTGTGCAAAATCTCTTTAGTTTAATTAATCCCATTTTTCAATGTGTGTTTTTGTTGATTGCTGTTGGTGTCTTTCTCATAAATTCTTTGCCAGTCCCTATATCCTGAATGGTATTGCCTAAATTATCATTTGAGGTTTTTAAATTTTGAGGTTTATATTTAAGTCTGTAATCTACCTTGAGTTGATTTTTAATATAGTGTATGGAAGAGGCCCAATTTCAGGCTTCTCCACATGACTAGCTAGTTATCCCAGCTAGTTTATTGAATAGGATATTGTTTTCTCATTGCTTTTGTCAGCTTTGTCAAAGATCAGCTGGTTGTAGGTATGTGGCCTTATTCCTAGGCTCTCTATTCTCTTCCATTGGTCTATGTATCTATTTTTGTATGATTATCATGCTCTTTTGGTTATTGCAGTCCTATAGTATAGTTCGAAGTCAGGTAGCATGATGCCTCCAACTTTGTTCTTTCTGCTTAGTACCTTGACTATTCAGGCTCTTTTTTTTTTTTGGTTCCATGTGAATTTTAAAATAGTTTTTTCTAGTTCTGGGAAAAATGCCATTGGCAGTTTCACAGGACTAGCATTGAATCTATAAATTGCTTTGGGCAGTATGGTCATTTTTACTATATTTGTTCTTCGTATCTATGAGCATGGAATGTTTTTTTCATTTCTCTGTGTCATCTCTTATTTCCTGGAGCAGTGTTTTGTAGTTCTCCTCGTAGAAATCTTTTACCTCACTGCTTAGCTGTATTCCCAGGTATTTCCTTCTTTTTGTGGCAATTGTCAATGGGAGCCCATTCCTTATTTGGCTCTCAGCTTGACTGTTTTTGGTGTAGGAATCTTAGTGACTTTGTATGTCGATTTTGTATCTTGAGATTTTGCGGAAGTTGTTTATCAGCTGTAAGAGCTTTTGTGCTTAGACTATGGGGTTTTTTAGATACATGATCGTGTCATCTGCAGACAAGGAGGGATAGACTTTTCCTGTTTGGATACCCTTAATTTTTTTTCTCTTGCCTGATTGCTCTGGGTAGTACTTCTAATACTATGTTGAATAGAAGTGGTGAAAGAGGCCTTCCTTGTCTTGTGCCAATTTTAAAGGGGAATCTTCTAGCTTTTGCCCATTCAAGAGCCCCCTTTGACATTCTATGTCTTAAATGGTATGTTGATTCAGATGCATTCATTTTGTGAGAATTGCTGAGCAATCCTTTGGTTTTCTGGAGAATGAGGAGGTACATTTTGGTACGTGCATTATTTCTTGTTTTAACAATAAATTATTTAATAATCCCAAATTGCCTTTGTAAATTAACAAAAGCATGGCCCAAGCCATGTGATTCCATTTTTCAAATTAGAGTGTAATCAATTTTGATCTTGAAGTTCAAAATTCAGATTTAAACCCTACACTTAAGATCAACAGGCACTTCTACAAGTTGCTTACATCTCTCAGTATATTGGTTTTATCTTCAAGATAAAAATGAAAGTTCTTTTTTTTTTTTTTAATCAAACAGAATCTCACTCTGTTGCCCAGGCTGGAGGGGAGTGTGACCATCACATCTTGCTGCACTCTCTCAGGATCAAGCTCTCCTCCTGCCTCAGCCTCCCAAGTAGCTGATAATACAGGCATGTGCCCCCACATCTGACACTTTTTGTATTTTTTATGGATACTGGGTGTCCCTATGTTGCCTAGGCTGGTCTCAGACCCCTGGGCTCAAGCAATCCTCCTGCCTCAGCCTTCCAAAGTGCTGGGATTACATGTGTGAGCCACTGCTCTTGGCCTAATGAAAATTTTTTAACAAGAAAAAAAAAAACAAACATATCTCAGAAGTTGTTATGATGATTTCCTGGAGTAATGTTGATTTCATCTCAGAAATACATATGCCCAGGCAAGTCTCTTCCACCCTATTCCATTGCTAAAGCCTGTGGTCAAGGCACCATCACTTTACAAAATAATGAATCCAACAGCTGGATTCCTATGCTTAAATTTTATTCTCAAATTTAGTTTTCTTTCTATAAAATAAATTATTAGTATGCTTACTGTTATTTTGCATTTTGTTTGGCAGCCCTTCACTACAGGATGAAGTTCAATTTTCTTTTCATGGCAAAGAAGACTAGTTTCTAATTCTAGACTTTACTCTCTCCAGTCTCAGTTTCCACAAATCTGCATCATGAAATCTATTTATCTATCACAAGAACTTAAAATTCCCCGTGTTCTTCTTTATTCTCTACCTTTGAACAATGTAATCTCTGTGGCTGAAATGTTCCCTCCCATCTTTGTTGTATGAAATGCCTATTCATCCTTCTATATGCAGTTAAAATCCTCCTCTTCTGTGAAATCTTATGGGTTTCCCTTGACATAGTCAGTATGTCTAAGCTCTAGGCTGGTCTTAGTACTTCATCTTCATGATTTATTAGTTTGGACCTATACTGTTTGCTAGCCAAGTTTTAGAACTTTGCTGGCATTTCCATAAAGTTATTATTCTTTTCTTTTTCTCTGATAGGTTCAAGGAAAAAAAAAAGTAAAGAAGAAGAGATAAGGATGAGCAGATAATGGCAATGGTAAAAAAAAGATATATCAAATCTGTTAGGATAAGGCTGAGTGATTTTCCCCTATTTCTTTAGTTATACTCTCAATATTTTGTGCTGTGTCAAGGTGTTCTCAAGAGAAGCAAGTGAAAAAGAGGGACAACTGTGGTTCCACCACTAAACTTGAAGGAGTTTAAGCAACACAACTCATGAAAGAAATAAAAGTAGAGCCAATGCAAGTTAGAGAATTTCTCCAATGTGGGTCCTAGCCACTCATCTGTTACAACCTCACATATAAAGGGGAATCAATTCCAATACTGGTTACCCATATCTAATCTTGTTTTATCCATATTGTATTCTATTATTGCTTAACTGAATCTTACTTATTATTTTCTTCTTGAATACTAGCCATATTCACTCATTTTAGAATCTGGCATATTGATCATTGTTCAGGAGAACTGGAAAGCATTCTCCCATAAAGACATCATCTTCTTAAACAGGCTGTTCACAGATTTGCCCTAGTAAAAACGTGTTCCATCACCAACTGATAATTTGGAGTGGGAAATTTGGAGCATTATAAACAAATGTAGGATTTATTTGAAGCCAATATATTTCATGCATTCAGTATTTCTCACAATTATCATTTATGTGGACTTTTTATTGAAGCTCAGTTTCAGCCAATTTAAAAGATAATTGCTTATCTCACCTAAATGCTCACCTGAAACGTGCAAAGTAAATTTTGGATTGCTAATGTCATCCCAAATGCTGAGACACAATTCTTGATAGCTTGCTCACATTTTTGCACATCTTGCAAGAGAGATACTAAGTGCCTTTTTATCTGGAGTTTGTTTTTAAGGACATGTGTACTGTCCTTATTGTAAGACCTTTTTTTTTTTAATGAATAGGCTTTATTTCTTAGAGCAGTTATGGAAAATTGAGGAGATTGTACAGATCTCCCATATACCTCCACTTCCTCCCAATCAGTTTCCTATTATTAACATATTGCATTAGGTGTGGCATTTTGTTAAAATAGATATGGCAATATTGGTACATTATTATTAACTGAAGTTCATAGTTTACACTAGAGTTCAGGCTTTGTGTTGTACAATTCTATGGATTTTGATAAATGTATAAAGTCATGTGTCCACAATTATAGTATCAAACAATATAATTCAGTGCCCTAGAAATCCGTGTGCACCATTTATTCATCCCTCTCTCCCTCTTACCCCTGGGAACCACTAATCTTTTTATGCTTCTACAAGTTTGCCTTTTTCTGAAATGTCACATAGTTGGAATCATACAGTAATATTTTTTTCAGACTGACATTATTCCCATAAGCAATATGTATTTAAGGTTTTTCCAAGTCTTTTCATAGCTTGGTATCTATTTCTTTTTATTACTGAGTAATATTTC
Organism: Cacajao melanocephalus; assembly: GCA_963573385.1. Lineage (NCBI taxonomy): Eukaryota > Metazoa > Chordata > Mammalia > Primates > Pitheciidae > Cacajao > Cacajao melanocephalus. Next base: position 12,139 of record CAUYLG010055465.1, read on the forward strand.
ATTGCATAGAAACATTTATTTATTTACTCACCTTTTGAGAAAATATTTTGTTGTTTTCAGTTTTAGCCAATTTTGAATAAAGCTTCTATGAACATCACTATTAAGTGTTTGTGTGAACAAATATTTCCACTTCACTTAGATAAATCAAAGGTAAAAAAAACTACCTTTAGCTATAAGAAATGTAATTTTAATATGTTTAGCTATATGATAAGCTTCCAGAATGTCTAAAGTGACAGTACTACTTCACATTTCTACCAGTAAGAAATGAATGAGCCTACTGATCTAAATTCTTTATAGTATTAGTTCTTCTCAGTTTGCAGGGTGTAACCAGTCTAATAGATGTGTAGTGGTATCTCAGTGATATTTTCATTAAAAATTCCCTAATGACACATGACACTATGAATCTTTATATGCTTATTTGCCATATGCACATCTTCTTTAGCAAAGTGTCTATTTAGATCCTTTGTCTATTTTTGATTAAACTGTTTGTATTATTGCTGATTAATAATGGTTATATGACATATTTTGATGTAAGTTATTTATCAGATAAGTGTTTTGTAAATATTGCTTCCTAGTCTGTAGCTTGTCTTTTACCAGTGTCATTTGTATAGCAGAAATATTTAATTTTAACAAAGTCTAACATTAATTCTTTTTATTCTATGCATTGTTCTTTTAGTGTTGTTTCTAAAAACTTATTTCCAAATGAAAGGTCACAAAGATTTTTGTCCTATACTATCTTCTAGAAAGTGTAGAGTTTTGTGTTTTATATTTAGGTTTATAATCCATTCTAGGTTAAATTTGTTAAAAGTATATAGTGTGAATTGGTTTCTCTTTTAGGTTTTGTGCATACACATGTACAAAGATTCTAACACCATTTATTGAAAAGGCTCTCTCCATTGCATTACCATTTCTTTTTTTTTTGTCAATAATAAATAGACTATATTAGTGTGGATCTATTTCTGGGTTATCTATTCTGTTTCACTAATCTATTTATTTATTCTTCCCAGGTCATACTGTCAATATCATACTGTCTTGATTACTGGAAGCTACATAATAAGTTCTGAAGTTAGATAATGTCAGTCCTCTAACTTGTTCTTCACTATTATATTGATTGTGTTTTTAGTTATTTCTTTCAAGATTTTAAATGCTTACTCCACTCTTATATGGTTTCTGATGAAAAGTTTAACGTAATTTATACCCTTGTTTCTATATATGTTAGGCATTCCTTTCCCTATCCCCTGGTCTCTATCTAGATGTTATCTTTGTCTTTGGTTTTCTGAAGTTTGAATATGTTATACCTAGCTGTGAGGTTTTTGGTATTTATTCCTCTTGGTGTTCTCTGAGCTTTTTGGCTCTGTGCCTTGAATTTTGTCATTAGTTTTGGGAAATATGCAGTCATTATTACTTCAAATAGTTCTTCTACACCTTACTAATGTTTTTTTCTCTTTCTGGTATCCCCTTTATGCATATGTTTTACCTATTTAAATTTTTACGCAATTTTTGGATATTCTGTTCTATTTTTCCATTTTTTTATTTCCTTTGTTTCTTTTTGTTTGTTTGTTTTTCATTTCAGATTGGTAAGTAATTGCTGTCATATCTTCAGGATCATTTGATACTTTACTTGAATGGTTTCAATCTGCTGGTGAAGGCATCAAAAGAATTCTCCAGACTTTTTTTAATATCTAACATTGCCTTTTGATTGTTTATTAAAATTTCAGTCTCTCAGCTCTTGTTACCCATGTGCTATGGTTTGATTGCCTTTCCTTTCTGAAACTCGTTTGAAACTTAATTTCCAGTGTAACAGTGTTGAGACCTATAAAAAGTAACTAGATCGTAAGAAATTGATTAATAGATTAATAGATTATCAGGGTGTAAGTTATCACAAGAGTGGATTTGTTATAGAAGCAAGTTGGGATTTCCAGTGCCTCCTCTGACCCTGTGATGCCGTCCACCTTGTTGAGATACAACACTAGAAGTCAACCAGATGCAGCTGTCTAACCTTGAACTTCCCAGCCTACAGGACCATATGAAGTACATATCTTTTATTTATAAATCACAAGAAGTCCTGGGCATTCATTTATAACAACAGAAAACCAAATAAAGTACCATTTATTCTTTTACGTTCACTTTTTTCCATTAATGACCTTAGCAAATTCCTCATAATTATTTTTAATTGCTAGTCTGACAATTTCAAAATTTCTGTCATCTGAGTCTGATTCTGTTTCTTATAATTCTTCTTCTGATCTTTTAAAATATATTTTTTTGCCTTCTAGCATATTTCATAGTTTTTCTTGTTGGTATTGAGAACCAGACATAACATATGAGGTAACAGAACCTGAGATGAACTGACCTTTATTGTGAGAGATTATGTATACTTGGGTAGGGCTTATATCAAAAAGATGCTTGCTTGTATATATAAAATACTATTCACAAGAGCAAAGATATGGAATTAACCTAAATGTCCATCAATGGATGCTTAGATTTTTTTTAAAAAGATATAGATATTATATGTCTCTATTTCTATATAGATATCATATATCTATCTTATGCAGCTTTCATATATCTATATCTGTATCTATCTATCTACACACACACCATGGAATACTACTTAGCCATAAAAAAATAGAATTGTTTCTTTTACACAGCATGGATGGAACTGGAGACCATTATCACATGTGAACTAAGTCAGAAACAAAAGTCAAATACTGCATATTCTCACAAGTGGGAGCTAAATAATGTGTAAACATGGACATAGACAGTGAAATTATAATAGACAATGGAGACTCCAGAAAAGTGTGAAGGTGATAAGGGAGTGAGGGATAAGAAATTACCTAATGAGTACAATGTACACTATTCAGGTGATGGTTACACTAATAGCCTAGACTTCACCACTATGTGATACATCCATGCACCAAACCTCATTTACACTCCTTAAATCTATTTAAAAATACAAATAAATAAAATATTTTCTTTTTATGAAAAAAATTAAGACTATCTTTTAAAGTATTGCATTTGAACATCAGGAGATATACTATGTGACAGAAAAAAGCAACAGCAGAAATCTAACTTTGAGAAATATAGTGACTTAAGAATTTGCCACGGAGCCCGAACTTTAAGATCATTCCAGCTCCCAAACCAGTTTTTCAATAATTTATATTGATATACAATAGTTGTACATATTTGGGGGTACATGTGATATTTTTATGTCTGTAAATAATGTGTGATGATCAAACCAAGGTAATTGGAATATCTATCACCTCAAATATTTACCTTTTCTTTTTGTTGAGGACATTTTAGTTCTAAATATTTTGAAATATACAATAAGTTATTGTTAACTATAGTCTCTCTACTGTACTACTGAAATATTATGGCTTATTCCTTCTAACTGTATTTTTGTACTTTTTAACCAACTTCGCTTTACCACCATATTCCACATTCTTCCCAACCTCTGATAATTAAGATTCTACTCTCTACCTCTGTAGTCCATTTTTTTCATGTCTTACATAAAAGTGAGCATATAAACTATTTTTCTTTCTCTGCTTGTCTTATTTCAGTTAACATAGTGAATGGATAATGTAAGTGGATATATTATTCAGCCATTAACAATAAATGTTATCATTTGCAGCAACATGAATGGAGCTGAAAGTCATTATGTTAGGTTTCCAATTATTGTCACTTAGAGACTGGTTCTTTTAAATATGATTTTTGTGCATGCTATATCAATACCTTGCAGAAAACTGTTAACCATTATTTGTTTTTATAATCATTTATTAATGTATTCAGTAAATATATAATGAGGCTGGGCACAGTGGCTCATGCCTGTAATTCCAGCACTTTGGAAGGCCAAAACAGGAGAATTGCCTGAGCTCAAGAGTTGAAGACCAGCCTGGGCAACATAGTGAGACCCTGCCTCTACCAAAAATAAAAAAAAAATAATCTATGCATCTTGGCACGTACCTGTAGTCCCTTTTACTCAAGAAACTGAGGCATGAGAATTACGTCAGCTTAGGAGTTTGAGGCTTCAGTGAGCCATGATCTTACCACTGCACTCCAGTCTGGCTGACATAGCAAGACTTTGTTATACCAAACAATATAAATACCAAACAATATAAAATGCTAAATATGTAATGAACATGTAACAATAAATTTTTATGTTATTTTTATCCCTCCTTTCTATAATTCTTACATTTATTTCTACTGTTTGTTGGTGAAATAAACTGAATAAAACAATTATGCATTTTATTAAAAACCCAAATATTCCTAAGTGTTATATGCTGTAGATAATATTAATTGCAGGATCACATTAAATGACAATTTGACTGCATAAATATTTTCTGTTCAAATTGCTTTAGCTTCAGCACTTCGAAAATATTACCCCATTGTGTTTTTGCAGATGATGTTGTTGCAAGGTTTGATATCAGTCAGATTCTCAGATTCTTTTTCCTTTATAGGGAGACTTCTCTGAATTCAATGTGTTTAAGGTATTTAAATTTTACTCTAAGGTGACTAGTCATTTTCCTTGTCAATTCTATTTGGTACTCTGTGAGCCCCAATTTTCAGTAGTTATATTTTTCATTAGTTCTGGGAAATTTGTTATTATGTCATTAATTATCTTTTCCCATTTTCAATTTTTTTTTCTGCTTCTTTTGTATTTTTAACATCTAGATCTTGGTTATTCTATTTCTTTTTTTGGCTTTTCTAGGTATCGTGCTTTTTCTCTTATATGTTATCTCTCTAATATTTCCTGCTGCCTTCTGGAAAAATTTTTTATTGTGTTTTTTAGTTGAAATGGCACAGGGTCTTTCTCATTTACTTTGTAAGCTGAGGAACCGAGTCTGGTGATGCTCCCACTGGGGCCTCACTTGGCCACATTACCTACTGGAGGAGGCAGCCTGCCCACTCAGCCTTCTGGGGCCACACCTGGCTTGCATATCGGCTCAGCCCCAGCCCGCCTGTATTATAGCTCACACCCATGTTCAGCGGTTTCCACGTTCTTGTTCCACATCCAAGAAGAATGAGGATACTCTGACAGTTGAAGGATGAGGATGACAGAGAAGAATTTTATTGAGCGATGAAACAGCTCTCAGAAGACAGGGGACTTGAGAGTGGTCAACCACCCTGAGTCGTGTGGTTTCTCTCTCAGTGTGGCTGGGTCTGTGACTTTTATAGGCACAGAATTGGAATAAGTGGGCTATAGGTAGCAATGGAAAAAGGTAACATTTGATTGGTTAAAAAGCATTATTCAGAAAGAACCAATCAGAAAAGAGTGGGTAAACAGGAATAGAAGTTCTCTCTCTGGATCACAGGTTTCAGGCTGTTTTTGGCTTGAAGGTGGGGTTTCACTGGGACCTGTCCCTGCCTGCCTAGGATTTGTCTGCCTACTGCTGCTCTCTTAAGTATGCATTTCTTACCTGTTGGCCTTATTATTTCAGATCCTTTAGTTAAATATAACATTTCTCATATGCAATTAACTGTCTTACTATAAAAATTTTCCTAGTTCATGTAACAGTGTCCTCTCTTATTTCCTTGGGAATATTTATTATGCTCATTGTTCTAGTAATTATCTTCATATTCTGTGTTGCATAATTTGTTGGCTTTTACAGTGTTTGACTTATTGCCTATCTATTTATCTATATCTACCTACTGAAGAGTTAGAAAAGGTGTGACACCCTTCCTTACCCATAACAGTCACAGATGACATTCCTGTGACAATGACAGTTTAACAAGAGAAAAACATAAAATTATTTAATCAAAATTTTACCTGACATGGAAAAATTCAAAAATAAATACCCAAAGATCCAAGGAGAAGTGTCTACTTTATGCTTAGATTAGAGGAAGAAAGAACAGATGTGTAGAAATGGGATTGGACTAAGTGGTAATAGACTGAACAGGGAAGGCCAGCAAGGCCTATCTGTTTAGATTATCCTTGGCCTCTCTATGTAGCATTCCTTCTTCCTGGATACAAGGCAAGGATCCTCTGGAATGAGAGTCTTAGGACCCATCACTGGACAAGGTGGGTCAGAGAATTTCCTTTTGGCCAGCTCTTACACAGAAGGGTAGAGAAATGTTAGAGTAATTTTTCTTTTGCTATGACCTGCCTTTGTGAAGAGGAATTCTAGTTTCTATGGTTTGCCTTGGCAGAGAAAGGGGAACAAGAGAGATCGGGGCAGGAGTTCAGAGAGAGACTTTGCTTCTGAAGCTTATTTTGGGGCTTTGCATTATCTTCCAGTTGAAAGTAGTCAGCATGCCAAAGCTCAATACTTTAGGCTATCATTTTGTGAGCTCTACTACCATCCATCCATTTATCTGCCTGTTTATTCATATCTATCACTATCATCATTAGGTTATTGTTTTTATGGGTAAATTGAATTGGGGAAGAGGTAAGCTTGGGCCCTTTTTGTGTCCCTTCAGCTAGTTTAACATAATAAATTTTAAGTACAGAAATATTTCTATGAAATTCTATCCTAAAGCAAGATGGAAACAGGAATATATAGAGACATATCATGTTGAATGGCTTTCTGGTTACCACTTACCTGGTAGAGTGGCCCTTGTTTTATGAAACCTAATTTCATAGATAGAACTGGCAAATATTTTTCCTTGACCAAATTTTAGTCAGGCTTCTCTGAGCCCTTTGACTTGGCTCAACTTTGGCCTTCTGTGTCTTTGTGGAATACAGTTTTAGTAAGAATCTTGCTAAGTCAATTTAGCCAGAAGACCCCACCCTTGATATCTAATTACCTTTAATAGTTTAACAAATTACTAATTTTCCAGCATACCCCAGGTAATATTTGGTAACTCTGACCTGCCTTCAGCAAGAATTCTGTCAGTTTGGTTTATCCAAAACCTTCCTTTGCTCTTGAAGTTTCCTTTTTTATCTGCTGACCTCAACAATGTTCCTTGGATATAATTTCCCTTTTCTTTGTTGTATTCATAGATGAGCAAAATGAGCAATCTCTCCCTCTTACTGCAAAATCTCATTAAGATAGCCCCTATACCTATCGTGATGGTCTTGAATAAAAAGTCTGCCTACTGTTTTAAACAAGTATAAGTTTTTTTTCCTTAACAGTATATATTCTCTAATGCAACGTTTTAAACCAATTCTTATATAAAATTATATTTACAGATAACATAGCATTTTTTAAAGTTAAAGTTCCTTTTCTAATATGATTTGGAAACTTAGAATAACTAAACCTTAAATGTCAAAGACATGAAAATTGCAGATAATCTTACCTACAAAGCAATTAAGTGTTACCTACCATATTTATAGACAATGAATATTCTGAGGCATTTACATCCTAGTATAACAACATGTTACTTATATGGGTGCTTTATTGTGATTTAATTACATCATAGGACTTTGTAGTTAAGACGATGGCATTTTATTTATTTATTCTCATTGAAAGAATGAGAAATAGACTTTCATTGATTGATGCTAGTTAGAAAATCTTTTTATCCTAAATATCTATTTTTTTTCTCTTATGGAATCTTTCAAATTTGCCACTTATTATTTGGATTGGTACCAGAGTTTTTAAGTACAAACAGTATTTTAAACTGAGGATTTTCATCAAATAATTATGTGAGCTTTTCTCACAAAGAAAGATAATATTGCTTCTTTTCTATTTCAGGTAATTTCAAATTTTATTTGGTATTCAATGTTGACTGATATTGACCAAGACAGTTTTTTCTGTTCCCTTCAACTTGACTAAACCTGAGACATGTTTATTTCTTACTGTAGGCTCCCTGGACCTCTCTTTTCTTAGAAAACCTGCTATTGCAAACTCTTTTTCTGCCCCTTTCAGATGTATGTCTTCCTCAACTCATAAATATTTTCTTAAGAACATAGGAGCCATCTCTGAAAGGTAATTCACAAGAAAAATAGCCCCCAATCTCCTAATCTCTGTGGAAGAGTTAGAAACTAACTTCAATAAGCATCAAGCAGCAAATACTGATGGCCTCATCATATTCACCAACTTTCTCCATAACTTTTTCAACTTTCTCTGTAGGCTTTTCACTAGCTCACAAAGGTGCTAAAACCTCTTCCATCCTTTATTTCAAAGAAGTACAGTACAAGTTGTCTCCCACATTGCAATGGTCTTGACCATTATTGCAGTAAGTTCCTTATTGTTTTTAACAAGTGTCCAGTGTAAATTTTTCTTTGTCAATGCAGGGTCTGTCCATTTACACATGCTTTAAAGGATTTATAGTATGAAAATTAATTTTAAGAACAATGGTATATTTACTAGAAACCAACAGTGAAAAACAATTTCCTCCTTTTGTGTTTAAGCCCCAGAGACACATGTTTTGCATTGTATTAAGATAGTTTTGCTCCTTCTCTTACTAAACTCTATTATAATTTTGGCTTTATGTGGATCTTGTCAATAACAGCTATTAATTAGTTGTCATGATTTGCAAAATCTCTGATTTGGATGAATGATAAGATATGAAGTTTTTAAAAAGAAGCTCAAGAATGAATTACTTTTTGAAAAATCCAGTGAGCATTAAGTGAAGCTAAATATTTCTGGCAAAATACAAAAATATGCTTATTACATTATTAATAAAAATATTTTGACTCTTTTCTCAGTAAGCCCAATAAAATAATTTATTGCTGAATTATGATAGACAAGGAAAGACGGAAAAATTTCCACCATGGTTCCGGGATGTTTCTCTTTACCCATCTTGGTAAAATCCAAATTGCCCAAATAATGGCTGGCAATCAGCAAATCAGAAAGAAGGTCTTCCTCTCTGAAACTCTGTGACACCCCCCAATCTGCCTTAATAAAGCACTAAAAACCATTCCTTCCTCCTTTTCTATCTTAGAATGCTCCTTAAAAGCCTTGTCACATGGAATGTTTTTGAATAAAAGTTTATTCTAATAGTCCTTTATTTGATTTTCTTCCATAAGAGGTATTTCTATGTATTAAATCATTCTTGTAAACTTCATTTGTGTGTATGTATGTGTGTGTGTGTGTGTATATAATTTTACACGTATATAATATTTTATGGTATTTTGTTATGGGGTAAAAAAGTATATTGCATTGAAGTATAAATGAATTTACCTTTCCACACATAAGATAAAGAATGTTGTAAAAGAAATTACTCTTGCCTACAAGTTCCAAAGTGCTTTTCAGTACAATAATCCCAAGAGAGATTTTGATCAGATAAATTTGAGAAATTTTGCAGACTGAAGGCCAGGAATGCCAATGTCGCCTTGTTATAGCACATGCAGAGTTTGATACTATTTGTTTGCCACAGCAGTTTTAGCTGAAGCAAATACGAAGTTCAAGTCCACAGCAGCTAGGTTAAACCAGTCCAGGGTTGTAAAGGCCCCAGAGCTCAAAGCCACCCATCATGGCCTAGGCCCAAGTTGTGCAAAACTCTGATACAGACACTTCAGAGAGATTCACAAATTATATTACTCTATTAAAAGTTTGGATAAATTCTACTCTTAGGAAAACTCTTTAATTCCTTTGGTTGTTATCTGTTTTGCTGTTTTTCTTTTTAATTTCAGCATATATTTAAAAAGTGTTTTGTTTAAATAAAACCTATTCTGGGAAAATATTTTAGAAATATTATTCTAAGGCAAATTACCTTTTTCTACAAACTATAGTCTTTATTCCTAACAAATAGAAAGAAAAGAAAATATAAATAACATTTCACAGAAATATCTTTAAATCTAGAAAAATATTTCTTAATCACAAATTATTTATTTATTTATTATATTTATAAAGAAAAAATAAAAGAGAGCGAAGTCTACTTTTGAGGACCAAGTTAAGAGACCGGGGAGAGCACGAACGCAGTCCCTCACTACCACAAATTATGCAGTCGAGTTTCCCACATTTGGGGAGATCGCAGAGGTCAGCACATCCACAGTGCAATGGATAAGCCTCGCCCTGGGAAAACCACCTTCTTGATCACGGTATCTCCCCTGCCAGGTAAGTATAATCATAAATTATTATAATTTTTCAAATGTACAAAGGACATTGGGTTAGCTATAGAAAATTTAACTATGTCAAAGATTTAAAAAGCATGGTTTTTAAATAGGTTTTTAAAGGCCTTTTTCTTTGAAATTTTCTACCTTTTCTTCCCTGTTAGAATACTGTTTTTTTATCTCTAATGGATCCTTATTATATTACTTAAAATTACCTTCGCATTCCAGATATTATGTAGTTGATAAAAGTGTATATTGGTGTGTTGAATATTTCCCACCTTCTGGAGGACAATATTTAATGTTCACTTATAGTATCTTGTTATAAAAATTTACATATTTTAAAATGAATGTATGACGACTGTGGAATTATTTAATACATATTTATATATGTAAAAATTTTATAACCAATGTTATTAGTGCAATTGTATTAAATCACCATTTCTGGCAGTAAAAATAATATGCACAAATTTACAAATGTTATTTGCTTTACATGAATTCCTACCATTTAGCTAAATAAAACCTTTCAATTGATCTTAAATGGAGAAATTTTTTAGTGACATAAATAATACTTAAAATGTTCACAGTTCTGCTAAGATTGCCATAGAAATAATACATAAAATAGGGTGACTTTGCTTTAACAGAACACTTGCAAGTAAAATAAGATTTTAGAGCGGAGTATTGCTAGAGTCGTTATTAAAAGACATCGAAGCAAAACCAAATAGGAAGAATTTACGCTTTTGAGTGCTTTGCTGAAATCCTTTCAGTCATGTTGAAGCAAGAGAGAGTCTGTGCTTTTCCAGTTTTGTGTGTCAGGTAAAACATAGCGGGGGGTGAAATGAATTCATCTTTCTGTCTTCAAGTAAACTAAAAGCAATTTTTGTCTTCCCATGTGGTCACTTGAGGTGCTTGTCAGGTTCAAGCTAATGATATCAGACACCCTCAGGTTGTTTAAGTATTCATGAAGTAATTAAATTCTCATTAACATATAAATAAAAGAAAACCAAAAACAAGTTTAGCAGGCACCTAACATCTGTTCTAATGCTTTTAAGTATTAAAATGTGCCACACACAGAAGGAAAAGTGCATTCTGTTCAGGGAAGTATTTTGCATAGATTATTTATAGAAACTGTAATTAAACTGATTTGGCATATTAAAGAAAGTTAACAGGAGCACATTATTTAGATAGTTTGTTGTCTGTCACTTAAATAAGGAGTTAAAAATAGAAATCGGAAGAGTAAAATTAAGTTTCGTTTATTTTACATTTCAGAAAATATTATAACAGTAATTGAAATTTATTTTCATTCTAAAATAAGATAGTTAAATTTCAGTTTATGCAGGTATATATCCAACTTTACAGCTGTATCCAAAAGTCCATTTCATTGCAAATTTTATAAAATGGTTTTGGTATTTGTCCAAATATTTCACTTAAACCCCTAAATTTACCTTAATCACATGTACAGATGATTTTCTCTTTATTGCTTATATATATGGTTTTGTCAAATGGTAAAATGGAATGTATTGAAGAGAATCTGGACTTTCATTATTAGCCTTCTTGTTTCATGCTATTTCCCACTTACGTTAGATCCTTTCATGCCATGTATTAACTGTTATCATTAAAAATTTCCCAAATGTTTTGCTGTTTCCCAATCATCTCAATAAAATTTGCTATTCAAATAAAATAAATTCACTTATTTTACCAAGAATTGTATAAGGGTAAGAAAATTAAGTTTTTCTTCAACTCTCATAGGTTCTTAGAAAGCAACCCTGTAATATAAGACAGATTTAAGGAGAGAAAGACAAACAAAACATTACCCATATTGTTGCATCTCAGAAAATAATACCCACAGAGTTTGTTGCTTTGGTATGCTGAACACCTTAAACTTCTATAGGGTGGCTTTAGAATATGCCTGGAACTCAAAAATATTCTGACCTTTTCTGTTTTACTCTCACCACCCTGTAGGAGAATTTTTCTCTGATATTTCCTTACTAAGTTAAAACGACACCTACCACTGAAAACACAATTGCATTTTATCCCCTCCCTGAAATTTCACTATTTCAGGTAGAAGAATGAGAAATGTAATCACACCTGAACAGTTTGTCACAAGATATTGCCTGTCTCTCAGGCTCATTTAAATTCCAGAGGATCATTTAAAAAATGATGTCTGCTTCTTGGGTCCATTTATTTTCTTTAAAATTTTCCTTCCCCTCTAAAATTGCTTACAGTTCCCCACTCCCCTCTCCCCTGTGAAAAGAGTGAAACTGCCTTTGCAAAATTATAGCTAAGGAAATTATGACAGTAAAAGATATCAGACCTAACCAATTCCATCTTGCTTCTAACTTCTAAACTGTCCTTATCCATTCTTGGGTGTAGGTCAAACTAGTCTTGGGAAGGAATTTAGTTTAGTTTAAATACCAGTCCTTCCCAAAAGCTAAACTCTTGTAAAATGAATGAAAGGCCAACAGCCACAAAGTAAGGATGAGAGGGGCTGCAATTCCAACTATTACCAACCACTATTCTGTAGATCATAAAATTTGCAAGTTCCCGAATTACTCTTGAGGATAACGTCACTACCATGAACTTAAGATTGGCCTGTCAAGATGTCTTTGACAGTTACTGCATATCTAACAACCAGATAGCCCCACTTGGACCTGCCATCCAGCTCTGTGGCCCCCATCCAGGAACTGACTCAGCATAAGAGGACAGCTTGGACTCCCTATGACTTCATCCCTGAGCCAACCAATCAGCTCTACTGACTCACTGGCCCCCTAGCCACTTAAAAACTCTGATCTCTGAGTTTTCAGGGAGACTGATTTGGTGAATAATAAAACTCCAGTCTCTCACATAGCCAGCTTCACGTAAATTGCTTTATCTTCCATTGCCATTCCCTGTACTGATAATTGGCTCTGTCTAGGCAGGGAGCAAGGTGAACCCATTGGGCAGTTACAAAAGTGGTTAAGCTTCAATTAACTGGCCCTACTTTGACTCTTGTATTTTGTGTGGCTCCTGTGCTTAAGCATGTTAATACATCTTTATACCTTTTCTCCTGTTGATCTGTATATTGTTAGTTTATTTCAGCAAACTCAATCACTTAGAGGAAGAGGAAAAATTATCTTCACCTGTGTAACATGTACTTTTCATATATACAGAACAGACACCCAGGAAATGAGGAATTACCAAAGAGATAGTTTTGAATTCCAGTTTATGTAGCATTTCCAACCTTTGTTCTTTAATAGTAAATTTTTACAGAAGTGACAAGACAAAAGGAGAGGACTTGCAACTTTAGGGAAGATCAATAAATGGCAAATAAAGGCTAGTTAGTAAAGCCTGGTAATGTATATTTTGCTAGTATCTTTTTTAGTATCTTTTGCTTGCATCTTTTTCAGATGATAAGCATCTAAAGCTGTTTTCAGTGGTTATGATTTGTTCTCCCTTCTAGGGAGAACTTTAAATTATCTGAGCCTTGAGAGGAATGTGACTCTGTGACCTGAGTCACATGGCATGTGGCTGCAAATTCTCCATTAACTTCCTTTCTTATTCTTATATTGTAGATGATTAGGAAAGACTGGAAAGCACCTTAGAAAAGAGCACCCTGAGTCTAATACCCCTTCATAAGTAATGTTTAAGCAACCTTACTTGTAGCAAACTGTAATCAATCGAATCACTGTAATGTACGCATTGGCCTTGTGTAGAAAATGTCGCAACTCTGCTAAATTTCTCTATCTCTGCCTACATAAGTGAAATTGTAACTTTCCCTCTTTGGAGCACTGACTTCATTCTTCTGGAGTCTTTGATAGCCACGTGGACATCCTCAAGTTTTGCAGTTGAAAAAACTCTATACTTAATTATATTTTCTGAATCTCGTTGAAGGTTGACATCTTTCATTTAGGCAAATAGGAGGGTAGAGAGCTTTCCTGCATCTGCTTATTCTTTTTTTTTCCTTTCTTGGCCTCTTTTTTATTATTATATTTTAAGTCCTGGGGTACATGTGCAGATCACGCAGGAGTGTTTCATAGGTATACACATGCCATGCTGGTTTGCTGCATCCATCCCCCATCATCTACATTAGGTATTTATCCTAATGTTATCCCTCCTCAAGCCCCCTACTCCTGCTATCCCTCTCCTAGTACCCTCACCTCCCAACAGGCCCCAGTGTGTGATGTTCCTGTCCTTGTGTCCATGTTTCCTCATTGTTCAACATCCACTTATGAGTGAGAACATGTGGTATTTGGTTTTCTGTTCTTGGATCAGTTTGCCGAGAATGATGGTTTCCAGTTCATCCATTTCCCTGCAAAGGCCATGAACTCATCCTTTTTATGGCTGCATAGTATTCCATGGTGTATATGTGCCACATTTTCTTTATCCAGTCTATCATTGATGGGCATTTCAGTTGGTTCCAAGTCTTTGCTATTGTAAACAGCGCTGCAATGAACATATGTGTGCATGTGTCTTTATAGCAGAATGATTTATAATCCTTTGGGTATATACCCAGTAATGGGAATTGCTGGGTCAAATGATATTTCTATTTTTAGATACTTGAGGAATCGCCACACTGTCTTCCACAATGATTGAATTAATTTACAGTCCACCAACAATGTAAAAACATCCCTATTTCTCCACATCCTCTCCAGCAACTGTTGTCTCCAGATTTTTTAATGATTGCCATTGTAACTGGCATGAGATGGTATCTCAATGTGGTTTTAATTTGCATTTCTCTAATGACCGGTGATGATGAAGTTTTTTTTCATATGTTTGTTGGCTGTATAAATGTCTTCTTTTGAAAAGTGTTCATATTTTTCACCCACTTTTTGATGAGGTTGTTTGTTTCTTGTAAATATGTTTTAGTTCTTTGTAGATTCTGGATATTAGCCCTTTGTCAGATGGGTAGGTTGCAAAATTTTTTCCCAATCTGTTGGTTGCTGGTTCACTCTAATGATTGTTTCTTTTGCTGTGCAGAAGCTCTGGAATTTAATTAGATCCCACTTGTCTATTTTGGCTTTTGTTGCCATTGCTTTTGGTGATTTAGTTATGAAGTCCTTGCCTATGCCTATGGCCTGAATGGTATTGCCTAGGTATTCTTCTAGGGTTTTTATGGTGTTAGGTCTTATGTTTAAGTCTTTAATCCATCTGGAGTTAATTTTAGTGTGAGGTGTCAGGAAGGGGTCCAGTTTCTGTTTTCTGCACATGGCTAGCCAGTTTTCCCAACACCATTTATTAAACAGGGAGTCATTTCCCCATTGCTTGTTTTTGTCAGGTTTGTCAAAGATCAGATGGTTGTAGATGTGTGACATTACTTCTGAGGCCTGTGTTCTGTTTCATTGGTCTATATCTCTGTTTTTGTACCAGTACCATGCTGTTTTGATTACTGTAGCCTTGTAGTATAGTTTGAAATCAGGTAGCATAATGCCTCCAGCTTTGTGTTTTTTGCTTAGGATTGCCTTGGCTATGAATGCTCTTTTTTGGTTCCATATGAAGTTTAAGGTGGTTTTTTCCAGTTCTTTGAAGAAGGTCAATGGTAGCTTGTTGGGGATAGCAATCAGGCAAGAAAAAGAAATAAAGCGTATTCAATTAGGAAAAGGGGAAGTCAAACTGTCTCTATTTGCAGATGACATGATTATATATTTAGAAGGCCCCATCATCTCAGCCCAAAATCTCCTTAAGCTGATAAGCAACTTCAGCAAAGTCTCAGGATACAAAATCAATGTGCAAAAATCACAAGCATTCCTATACACCAAAAACAGACAAACAGAGAGCCAAGTTATGAGCGAGCTCCCATTCACAATTGCTACAAAGAGAAAAAATACCTAGGAATACAACGAACCAGAGATATGAAGGACCTCTTCAAGGAGAACTACAAATCACTGCTCAAGGAAAGAGAGGACACAAACAGATGGAAAAACATTCCATACTCATGGTTAGGAAGAATCAAATGGTCATATGCCCAAAGTAATTTATACCATCTGCTTATTTTTACTTGTCCTCAGCTCAAGAATACTTCATATTTTGGTGTGGCATACTCTGGTTTCCACAGTTGTTAAAATCTGTTTGCTAAAAGTAAGTCTCAAAAAAAAAATCATAATATTGCAAACAAAGTTTAAGTGAAAATACAATTTCTATGATTTTAAATGAAACACAAGACTTGAAATCCATTCTAATATTAATGGTCATTTCCTATTTTTGCATTTAAATTTCACATTTTTATTGTCATCATCTACAATTTTATATATGATTAGAAGAATGTAAACCAGATATTTTGCAAAACAAAATGAGAGTATGTCCCAGAAAAAAAAATTAAAATAAAATAAACAAAATGAAACAAAAAACTTGTTCATGTTTTAAGCAATTTCACACCATGCTATTGTTTTTATTTTTCTTTTTCAATACAGAAAAATAAGACATGACAAATGTGACCAAGTAATTTTTTTTGGTTGGGGAGATACTAACGTTGCTATTTTATCCTATTCGTATGTAGACAGTCATTATAGCTAGATAATTTCTATTATTCTTAAAAGGCCAAAATATTATGTGAAATTTAAAATACTGTTGTAAACATTAATGGCATTTTAAATGAAATATTATATTTCTCTTGAAATTTTAATTTTTTTCTTCAAGTGGCAAAGATTTTTTTTGCTTGACCCAATGTTAGCCTCATGAATTTTCTTGTAAGCTCATCCATCTATGTACCTTCTAGTAAAATTATCTTTTATCAAGAACTCTGCTAAGTCAGTTTAATAACAACCCCTCATCCTTCATATCTGATCACTCTCAATATCTAATAAGATTCCTCATCCTATATTATCTTCCAGATGATGTCTAATCACCTTGACCTATGGTCAGCAAGTATCCTATTAGGTTGTGATAGCAACAGAAGGTAGCCAAATACCTAGGCAGATAAGAGCATGTCCCTGGTGAAATGTTACCTTCAAGCCATAAAACAGCTTGAAGGCTGAAGGACCAGACTGCTAGTCCCAGGTGAAACTCACAACCCAGAGTGACATCTTCTGTTCCTGTTTGCCTACCCTTTCCTGATTGGTTCTTTCTGAATAACACCTTTTAACCAATTGAATGTTGCCTTTTCCAATACCACCCACAGCCTCCCTCTCCCCGATTCTGAGCCCATAAAAACCCCAGACTCATCCACATTGGGGGGACTTTCCCACCTTCAGGTAGAGGAACCACCCTGTGTCACTTCTCCACAGAAACCTGTTTCATCACTCAGTAAAACTCCTCACCTTAAAGACCAGCCTAGCCAACATAGTGAAACCCTACCTCTACTAAAACTACAAAAAATTAGTTGGGTATAGAGGCAGGTGCCTGTAATCCCAGCTACTTGGGAAGCTGAGGCAGGAAAATCACTTGAAGCCAGGAGGCTGAGGTTGTAGTGAGCCAAGATCACACCATTGCACTCCAGCCTGGACAACAAGTGTGAAACTCCATCTCAAAGAAAAAAAAGAAAAGGCTCACGCCTGTAATTCCAGCACTTTGGGAAGCCAAGGTGGGCAGATCACAAGGTAAGGAGTTCAAGACCAGCCTGGCTAACATGGTGAAACCCCGACTTGACTAAAATTACCAAAAATTAGCTGGGTGTGGTGGTGGGTGCCCATAATCCCAGCTACTTGAGAGGCTGAGGCAGGAGAATCACTTGAACCCAGGAGGCAGAGGTTGCAGTGAGTGGGGATCGCACCAATGCACTCCAGCCTGGGTGACAGTAAGACTCTCTCTTAAAAAAAAGAAATCTTCCTACCTTGCTTATTCCTTGATTTTCTGCATATTCCTATTCTTCTTGGTGGCTGGACAAGAGCTCAGGACCCCTGAGAGTGGGTCCTGAGAAAGGCTATCACATGGCCTTTTGCCCTCGCCAGCAGAGTATAGCCGCCCCATGTGATGGGGCCAGGCTGTTTTATAAAAGTAAAGACTGTTTTAGTAGCAGTGCCTATGCCCACTACTTGTGTAGCTTAGCACAGTTCTTTTCAAATAGGATCAATGTAGTATAGGTTTTTGAATTCAAACATTCATTAGAAATATTAACTTAATTTTCATCCCGATAGGTTTAATTAAATAAAATAATGTTACTTCTAAAGATAGCAAAATCATTTAAAATTTGATTACTGGATATCAATTATGTATGTTTAAATACATAGTTACAAAGACTAAAATAATTTTGAGTTAAAACATTACTATAAATTTTAAATGACCACTAACTTGAGTATGTTATAATCTCATAGACTTTTGATGTTTCTACTGGATATAGGCAGAGTGTATTTTTAAAACTTTTCATTATTTTTGTTTTACAAGTATAGAAACATACACAGTACACAGACAACATCAACTACATTTTATCATGAATATATGGAATACATATATGATTGATTTCCCACCATTAAACCATTCATAACATGGATGCTAGGGTCTAAATGTGTTCCCCCAAAATTCATTTTCTAAAAATTTCAAGTCCTAGGTGATTCCATTAGGAGGTAGAGCCCTTGGGAGATGATTAGGTCACAGGGACAGAGTGTATAATTGGGAATAATGCCTTTATGAAGATGCTCAAGATAGACCATTTGCCTCTTTTCACCATGTGAGAGCACAGCAGCACTACCAACAGCCCTGCATTCAGTAGAAAAGTAAACCATTCAGGCTTACGGACTCAAGATCACAAGTGGAAGTAGCTCCCGGTTTTCGGATAACAAATCATTTCCCTTTTTCTCTCCTAGCCATCACTGTTTTGCTGTCCTGATTTTGAGTGAATTTGTAATCAATTGCCTGTTTTAAGTCTTTCCAGATGAGATCTCCAACATAGCTTCCATTTTCTGGATAAGACCTAAATATTAAAACTGCCAATTGGTTTTTATCTTCATAACTTGCTTAGATTTTCCTTTCTCTAGAATATTATTTTCCCTCTGATTTTAAATTTGGAGTAGCTTCAAGGCCTCTGTATGTTGCTTCATCACTCCTTATAGATCACATGAAAATGTGTTCCTCCAAATTCAGTTATTTACTATAAGACTCCACAAATTAAAACACATTGTACACAAAGAAATAAAGAAAATATGTTTTTTTGATTTTTAAAGTTGTTTGGATGGAGTCTATGTATAGCAGTGGAGAAGAACAAAATGCTGCCCAAATCTTGTAAGCTTCCTGTGGTACAATCATTCAAACAGTTCTTTAGGTAAAATTCTCAGATTTTTCTCTCTAAGCCCTCCTTTGTCACTCTTTGCCCAAAATGTTGTTTGGTAATTGGGATAGTAAGTATTAGAAAATCGTATGTGGATTGAGGAGAAATAGATACTGAAATCACACAGTATTATCAGTAACATCGCCCCACACTAAGATGGTTTACTTCAAGTCCTTGTCTCCCTTACGTTAGGAATGTTTTAGCTTCTTTTCTGGATGATGTAGCCCTTTCTTGATTCTCACTGAAAACACGTATGCTTCTTTTTTTGTCCTCCATTTGGCATGATAACTGAAACCAACATAATTTACCTGTCCTTATTTAACACAATATTGAGAATAAGTAAAAGAAGGTTAATTACTTTCTCCAGGAAATAATTGCTGCTGAATAATAACACTGTGAACCACCTCAAATAGTTTATTTAAGAACAGTTTATTCATCAGGATTTGTTTCAAGATTCTTATCTCAGCATGTTCACTTTATTCACCAATTCAAAACTATTACGTCATAACATGTATCCTCCTAAGTCCAAATAAAATATTTTCCCATGAATTTTTTTTTGAGATAGTTATAAGACTCTGTCAAATTGATATTTTCTCTTACCACAGTAAGCCTAAAATCTTAGGCATGCTTGATCAAGTTTTATTTGTTTGCATTTGTTTTTGTTTTGTTTTCCTAGTTTTTTTTTTAAGGAATCAACAGTTGACTGGCAGTTGGTTCAGGTTACTCCTTCTTACCTTGACAGATTCCTTAATATGCCCACTGAATCACTACCTTCATAATCTCTACATGCCCTCTGCAGGGAATTCAACTTCCCATAAACTACAAGCAAGAATCGAAAGAGACTTTAGAAAGCTAAACTCTGGCCTTCCTACTGTCTCTTCACTCTCCAACTGCAATCTTAGTTTAATGCAGCCACACAGTAATTGCTATGGACAGCTTGCAAGCCCATTGTTTTCCAAAGTCCCAAACATTTAGATGAGAAAAGCCCTCTCTCCTTATAAAATCTACCAAACCACCTCACAAGTCTCCTTACTTTGGTCCAAAACTCAGAGAGAGGTCACATTGGGAATTATATTGCAATTTCTTAATACTCTTTATTTTTCTTCCTTATAATCTCATTGATTAAATATAAAGATAATTCTCTATTTCTTTTTCCTTTGTGATTTTCCTTAGAGCAAACTGCCTAATTGGCCCTTTCAGTCATTTGATAAGCTCAAGGGAAAGTTTGGTAGTAAAAAGCTCAACTTTGAGAGTGAGGATTGATCAATGGCTTCTTTTCCTAGAACAGTGGCTCTCAAGCAGAGACAATATTGCCCCTGCAGATCTTTGGCTTGCAAATACACTTCAATTGCCATGTTTTGGAGGATGTCATAGGCATCTCCTACTAAATGTCCTTTAATGTACAACACAGCTACCAAAAACAAAGAATTATTCAGCACATGTCAATAGTGCTAAGGTTAATAGTTCTGTTCTAGATAATATTACCCCCCTTTTTTTCTACAATAGATCATAAATAAATAATTTATGTATAGTAATAACTTTTTTTTACTTTATAGGCAATGAGCAAGTGATTGTTTATTCATTTACTTAGTCAAGTATGTATGTACACATTTCTATTTAGTGCTGCTGAAACATTTATCTATCAAGATGATTACAATGTATTTCTCTTTGCAAAAATGTTTCCAAAAATCAGAGTCTTGATTTGCAATGCAATTTAATAAGCAGTTATTGTACATCTCTTGTATGTAATCACTCCTGGAGGATACAAATATGTCTAAATGAGAGTTTCTTTTAATCCAGGGGCTTAACCAGTAAGACCTACTCCACTAAGAACTATAATGAGGGTAAATAAAAGTATTTTGAGAAGACAGGGAAGTAACAGATTAATTCCTGTTAAGGAGTTGTAGGAAGGCCTTATGTAGTCAAGAGAATATAAGCATATTGGGAAATAATAAGTATTCATGGAAAAAAAAACTTAACAAATGCAGCAATTTAAATTCCCTGGTAAAGTTGAGTTAATTTTAATAATTTAAAGTCATTTAACACAGTTGATAGGAGCAGTGCGGATTAAGAAGATATTTAAACAATTTTTTTATAAAAGGTAAATTGTCGTGTGGGTATTAGAGGTTGTTTTCAAGCATAAGGCTTCACAGAAAAACATTCCTGAGAAATTGATGCAAATTTGCACATGCTCAGAAATAAAATATTTGAATTTCAGATCGATTGTTTTACATATTGTACACTAATAAGTATTCATTTTGCATGTTCTTTGGAAGAGAACATTGAAAGCATTTGCCTAATCGATGATACATGTACATCTTCAAACTTGTATCTTCCTGAACATCAAAATTTGATTTAATTACAAGTTAATGAGATGTATTTGGTTCCATCTGTATTTGATTATCATTTTATAGGGCTTTACAGTTATAAGTTAAGATCTTCTTACTTAAAACAGTAAAATAACAAAAATACAGCAAAGTCAATTAATCTCATTCAATTTTTTTCATGTTGGAAACAAAAAATAAGCAGGGTAAAAGGAGAATGTTCTCTTTTGGTGTCATTAAAGACCAGTAGAATCCCATCAGTAACTTCCTCAAAGGTCAACAGTTTGTGTCTATAAAGGCAAATTTCAATTACCTTGAACACACTCAGCAAGTACCACATTACTTCATTTATTATGCTTGATTGTTTAAACTAAGACAAAGGTGCATTTGTGAGATTCATTATAGTGTACCTAGATAAGAGAACCTATAAGCTAATTTTAGCATGGAGAAAAATTTTAAGACATATTTGTTTATTTTGTATCAATAGCTTAAAAGAAAGAAGTGCTTATTACCTTCAATTTGCAACCTAAAAATTTAAACATCAACATTAAAACTGTTGCATTGGTTGTTTTAATATTCTATTTTCAAAACTGCTGACTCAGCTTTTGAATACTGAGATTTGTGATTTCTAAAAGTGGCACGAAACAAAATTAAATCACACTTATATGAACATGTTATTGTTGCCAATACTATATGAATTAGAACTTGCATTTTTTAAAAGAGCAATACTGAATAAAGCACATTTATTTTTAATAACAACTACTGGTTTATATTTACCTAACACAAATTTCATAGTGATTTAAATTATTTTGACACAAAATATTAGGCAATATTTGGACAATCATTCCTGAATGTTTATATAACTCTTCTAGGCCCCATAAAAATATTTCTATCATACTGAAATGTCAGTGTCTAGAATAATCAGAATGATATTTTCTTGAATATGTGTGATTTCCGTCATCCCAAGCATTTCTGTATATGGCTGGCAGAGTGGGCTCATTCCTAGTCAATTCATTCATTCTCTCTATTCAGTGACAAAGACAAACTTTCTAACTGAATTGCTCAAGTATAAATATTACCTGTTCATGACAGAAATAAACAGATATGACCATAACATGGACATTTGTTGTGCATATATAATGTGACTATTGCAGTAAAGTTGAAGACTCAGTGGCTTTTCAAGTAACCAGGTAAACATTTTGTACTGATAGTACAGAATCATGTTTCTGAAAAGATAAACTATATGACAAAATCAATCAACATCTTTGGAAACAAAGTCTTTTATGATAGCACAATATTTTTAGGCAAATGTGCAAATGCAAATGTGAGGTAGCAAATAGTGTAATAAATAAACCTCAGTGGTTTAAAATAATTAACTTAGTACCAGAGGGTAACTTGAACCCTACGTGTACCAGCCCCAACAGAGTGGCTCAATTGCAATTATGCATCATTTTCGCACTTGAGTTAAAGGCAATTTAAATGAAATTGATCATAATCATAAAGTACGTAAATAGAAAAAAGAAATGAATTTTTAATCTTAGTGACTCTCCATTAGAATCAGAAGAACTCTTATAATAAAGGCTTTCTTATTCACTACTAAAAGAGGGTCAACAACCCCTTTCCTTTTCAGTGTTAGTATCAGGCCTTGTTATTGAAATAACGGTTTCTATGAGAGCTCTGCAGGCTCTCCATTATCAAACCTGTGTATGAGATACAAGAAGCATAAGACAACTTGAATTTTTAACATTATAGCTCATGAGGTCAGCCCATTGGTGAGGATAAGATATTTCATTTCAGACTAGAACTTCTTAGCTGACAAAATAACTAAGGACTTATAGACTGTATAGCAGCTTGGGGATAATATTTTCCTCTCCTAATGCAACTGAATATACAAAGTAATAAAATATATTTTCTCTTCTTGAACTAATGTTATCATTTCTATAACATCTAACATTTTGCATATTTTCCTCTAAAATTTAAAATGTTTATGCACAGGCACACATCTACACACAATTATAAACTCACACACACACACACACACACACATATATATATATATATATATATATATATATATATATATATACACATACATGGAAAATCCTAGAGATGACATTGATATTAGATATGTATTTCTGTTTTGTTCTACTGTGAATTATTTTATCTGAATCCAAACCAAATGAATTCACGTTATAATTGTATGTAGGTTAAATAAAATTTATAAGAGGCCATAAGTTTGGAGTAAGCTCCTGCACTAGGCCCAACAGATCATGCCCAAGTAGAGTTACTCATGATGAAATTCCAGGCCATCAAGCTGAAACTAAGATCCTCATCTGAACTTCTGAGAGAAATCAAGGAGATAACCAGCCTGATAAGGAAGTCTCTGCCTTAACTTTTATATGAGAAGTAACTTTTAAACTACCAATCCTGTTTCTGCTTTCTTCAGTCCTTTTCTGCCCATGAAACCAACCTCCTCTGCTTGGCTCATCAGAAGACTCATTCTAATTTATACAAAGAGCCTGTGCTGGCTGGGCGTGGTGGCTCACGCCTGTAATCCCAACACTTTGGGAGGCTGAGGTGGGCAGATCATGGGGTCATGAGTTCAAGACCAGTCTGATAAACATGGTGAAATCCTGTCTCTACTAAAAATACAAAAATTAGCCAGGCATGGTGGCACATACCTGTAATCCTAGCTATTTAGGAGGCTGAGGCAGGAGAATGGCTTGAACATGGGAGGCCAAGGTTGCAGCGAGCTGAGATCATGTCACTGAACTCCAGCCTGGGTGACAGAGTGAGACTTTGTCTTAAAAAAAAAAAAAAAAAAAGAGGCGTTGCCTGATTCCAGGATTAAAATAGGCTGGGTACTGTGGCACCTACCCTTAATACCAGCACTTTGGGAGGCTAAACCGGGAGGACCACTTGAGTCCAGGAGTTTAAGATAAGCCTGGATAATATAGGAAGACCTCATCTCTACAAAAATTGTAAAAAAAATTTAACCAGGCATGGTGGAACATGATTGTAGTCCCAGTGACTCAGAAGGCTGAGGAGGGAGAATCACTTGAGCTCAGGAGATAAAGGCTTCAGTGAACTGTGATTGCACCACTGCATTCTAGCCTGGGTGACAGAGCAAGATAAGTCTCTCTCTTTTTCTCTGTATACACATACACACACATACACACACACACTATATAGTAAATATATAATTTATATTAAATATATATATTAAATATATATAAAATCACAAGTCAATTAAGATCTTAAACAAAATGTATAAATTTATCTTTCAACATGTAGAATGAATTTATTGAATCCTTACATGTTCTCATCCTACCCAAAAAGGATTTGAGAAACTATCTATATGGACAATTATCGTTGTATATTGTTTAATACTTTCAGCATCATATGTAGTAGCAGATAGGAAAAAGATGTTGCAAATAACTCACACCTGTTATCTAAGGTAAAACACTAATTCTCTTATTCTTTCAGATAAAATATGATAATTTGGACTGACCTCCTAAAACTACTCAGTGACTTAGAATGAATAAAATGGCACATAGACAATATAATTGAAATAGATTAACAAATGTATTATTATACCCATTTTTAGACTGCATTCTAGCCTGGGCAATAGAACAAGAATCTCGTTCTCTCTCCCTCTTTCTCTTCCTCTTTCTTTCTCTCTTACATTCTTT